>JAPKLY010000028.1:1100160-1125160 GCA_026898435.1 Prunella vulgaris
CGGATTTGACATTTTCTCAAAAGTTCGCGCAAGCCGGAATTCCAAATTTTTGCTCTCATGTGTGTTACAATTTGGATAAATGCTTGTTACTATTAGGCAAAATTTGTGTTACAAGCAGACAAAATATTATTGTTTTACATGCATATCACTTGTTTTTGTAGAAATAATATTTTTTCATACAATGTAAGAAAAAAATGCGTGTTATTATAAGAAAAAATATCACTTTTATATTACTTCAGACGACAATGATTCGGAACCTCCAATCTTGTCCACATATAAAATAGTAAAAATAAATTACCGCATGAATCAATTATCTAGCTTTAAAGGGATGATTTAAATTTAAAAAAATTTGTTCTTAAGAAAAATATATTTTATCCTACAATAATACATGTCTGCTCATATAGAAATAGAAACTGGGGAGCAAATATGTATTACTATTACAGCAACAATCTTATACAATGTTGTTATTTTGCATATATTTATTTGTTTTCATAGAATAAATAGTTTTGAAATATTATAAGAGCAAAATGAGTGTTACTATAAGAAAAAAATTTGGTTTTTCATAAATATTTATTTATTTGTATAGAAATAATAATTCTTTTTAAATAATAATACATATAAAATAGTAAAAATATGTGTTAATATATGAATTAATATAAAGAGATGATGATTAAATTATAAAACCATATTTATTCTAATAAAAGTATATTTTCTCTTACAGTAACACACATTTGTCCATATTGTAACACAAAATGGAGAGCAAATGTGTGTTACTATTAGCCAATGTTCTAAAAGTCACTAATCGCTAGTCGGTCGGATCACTAGGGTCTAGCGACTAGAGCGACTAGTCGGGGATTAGTCGGGGACTAATCGGAAGCACTTAAACGGTTAATATAATTAATTACTTAATAAATCAATAATACATTATACATAAAATAAATAAAATAATTGACATCACCACCTTTTAATTTTAAAATTATAAGTGATAACAACCATGAAACACAAAATTTAATAAAGTGATAATTTAAAAATCAAAAGAAAATTAATGTTTTAGTTGTTTTAATTTTAATTACTTAGGATTTGTCAAATTAGTATTTTAAAAGGAGAAATATGTCTAATCGGTAATGACTTAGACGACATTTAATCGATCTAATCGTTGTCTAGTCGGCGATTAGTCGATCTAGTCGCTGTCTAATGGGCTCTAGGCGCCGACTACTATCCCTACACGTTTTCTTTAACGACTTGGTGTAAGTCGGGTCGGCCAAGGGCCGACTAGCGACTAGTCGCCGACTAATCGGCCAAGTCGACCGACTTTTAGAACAGTGCTATTAGCACAAATGTGTGTTTCAAGCTTATGAAATGTTGTTCTTTTTATATATATTGATTTATTGTTACATAATAAATAATTTTTCATATAATACAAGAGCAAAATGTATGTTAATATAAAAAAAATTCATAAATATTTATGCAAAAAAATAAATATCTATATTTTTTTTTCTTATAGTAACACACATATTTCTACTAGATTGTATGAAAAAAATGGTATTTCTACAAAAATAAATGAAATATGTAAAAGAAAAATATTTAATCTGATTGTAACAAATATTTTGCCTAATAGTAACATGCATTTGCGCAAATTGTAACATACCTGGTAGCAAAAAACGTGTAATTACAGCTACAAAAATTTTGAAAAAAAATGCTCAAATCCGACCCGACCCAGTTAAAGACCCGCAAATTTTTAATATGGTATATTTTTATACCGTGAAACGGTTTACATGAGTGTGCCTCTTTATAATAATAAATGAAATCCTAACAAATCTA
Organism: Prunella vulgaris; assembly: GCA_026898435.1. Taxonomy (NCBI): domain Eukaryota; kingdom Viridiplantae; phylum Streptophyta; class Magnoliopsida; order Lamiales; family Lamiaceae; genus Prunella; species Prunella vulgaris. Next base: position 1,101,982 of record JAPKLY010000028.1, read on the forward strand.
AACAAGTCTTATCAAATAAATGAAAATGTCAACAAATCCTATCAATACTAAATATATTATTTACATTCTTTATCTTCATCAATGACAAACCTCGATTGTTAGATCTAAGCTTATTTCAAGTAAGAACTTCCACTGCCTATGAACAATACACACCAAAACGTAAGGGATAACAATACATAGTATCGCACAAGGACAAGGTGTGTCAACACTAATAAAAACATTATATATAGAAACCTAAGAACTGATCATATCTATGAGTGATGTGTCTGAATTGTAGTGGGGATTTTTCTCTCTATCTTTCTGAACATCCACCTCTTCTACTTATAGACGTGAGAAGTTGTTGAAGACCATCTAACTAGTGGTTCGAATGAGAGAAGTTTGAACCACCTTAGAGTAAGGTGATAACTACCAACTACTTGAGTAACATCCACTCTAACTTTCATGAATTCCAAATTGTTCTTAGCCTTTAATTAAATTCCGACACGTACAAAATTCAACTGTCGTAAACTTGAAACAACACTACACAACATAAACCGAACAACAAAAAAATGTTAGTGATTAGAATAAAAGTGTTAGAGAATCGGTGTGATTTCAGATACGACAATATTGGTCTCAACACACATCAACACTATATGTAATTTAGAGATTTTCGTAGGGAGATGAATAGTCAACTGTGCAAATATTTATGGGTGATTTACGTATAAGTTCAAAAAAAGTCACTATATTTACAAATAAGTGCACAATTTTTGCACAGAAACACATTTCTTTCTGCACAGAAGTAGATTTTTTTTTTTCTGCATAGCACCTATTTGTAAATATAATGATATTTTTGAACCTATATGTAAATCATCCAATATTTATGGGACACGGGTCATCTTAATTTTTGTATATTTATATACAAATTTTTTGAAATAACAAATAAAATGGTATATATGGAAAAGAGAGTGTAACTGGGAACATGATCCCCTAAAATAAATGCTGGATCCATTATATATATGTATTTGCGTGTGTGAAATCAAATATATCCATATAATTAAAACCTGCATTTACAGTATGTGTTACAAGTTTCTAATTATCGAGGTGTACACTTTTGTAGGAAATCCAGCCTGTGAGTTTCTTATTATATGCATGGATTTGGACAACTTTTAAAATTGTTGCTTTTCCTTTTTAGCTCTTGATTTTATATGTTTCTATATATGATTACGCGTTTTCCCACATGCAACCTTTTTTTTCTTTGAAGAGGCCATTATGATATGCTTTTCCTTTTGTCCCATTTTGAAGAATTAGCATTATTTGCATCTGCTCTAATTAGACAAGAAATTTCTAATTTAACCTTCTTTTTAAATTTTAAAATTTACTAAAGATATGTATAAATTATTTCTATTTAAAACACTATATAAATAAATATTGAGACAAAATACAAATTTTGTTTTTTATCCATGACCACTGTACTTTTTTTTCTTGCAATTTAATACACCATCTTTTTATGTTACGATGGTTTTTCAGTAAAATTAAATAACCCTGCTGCAAAAAATATATCATATAAATATCTATATAGACTTCACCAAATAATTTTTTTATTAAAAATAAAAATAACATCTTTAAAATATATTTTTACATTATATTTTAAAGTTAAAAATATAGTTTCCATAAAAAAAAAAGTTTAAGGACGTCATTCTAATGATGAAAAAAATCATAATTTTAATCTTTTGGCATTTACATTAATTTTATGTGGCACATCTGACAATCTAGGTCATTTATTCTCTCCTATTCGGAACTATTTCACATTTTTTTATTTGGATGTGTCAACTCTACTTTCACATGATCAAGAGAATAATTATTATGAAAAAATTATCATATATTTTAAATTACAAACCTTAAAAAATGATGCATTAAATTACAAAATAATATTATAATTGATAAAAGTTATAAAATTCGTAAATCTTTTTTACATCTAACCCTTAAATATTTATTCATCTAACATATTTTAATATAATAATACAATAAATTCTACATAATTAAATTAATATTCTCATCCCCATACAGTAATATTTTGTAAGTTCAATAGATTACAACGACATAAAGAATGAAAAATGTCAGTACAACTAATACTGGAATTCTGCTACGTACATGTGCTATTTGTCGGATGACCAGCATGTTAACAACAAATTAATACAACTAAAAGTATTTACCTCATGAGATCAGAGAAAACAAAAACTTCTATATTAACAATTTTTATAAAATAAAATTTATACCAAAAGATATATTTATTAATAATATCAGTTGTACTGTCTTCGTTCTGGGATAATTTTTTAGTCTGGACACACGAACCAAGAAAAAATGAGTATGTAAGTGTAAAGTTAAATAATAAAATAAAAAATATATAATTTATTGACTTCTGTGACGGTAAAATATTTTCTTTTTAGGTGTGTGAAAGTCGAATTGAGACGTCTAAATAAGTCAAATGTTAAAGTAGAGGTTAAAAAAAGGAGTAGTTATTAACATATACATATTTTGCTCTATGATATTAGTAAATATATATAATTATATCCATAAATACATTTAATAACATAAAATAAATATATCTTATGATATAAATTTCATACTATAAATAAATTTCACAAAATTACTATTCATAGTAGAAAAGTGTAATTTAATTTTTAATGAGTGGACAATTATAATAGCGGGGGAGTTTCTTCTTCTTTTCAATATTAATATTATAAAAAATTTCATTTCATATAAAAACCCAAATTTATATATGGAGAAGTTTCAAATTTTTTATGTCATTTCCCTAATATATTTTACATCCAGTATGTAATGATTTACCCGTTGAGGGTGTTCAATTAATAAAACTAAGTGAGCACAAAATGTAAGATAAACTGTTTGAATTTTGAACAAAAGTCAACAGTGAACTAATTTCACCAATTTTTTTAATCGTAATTGTGTCTTTTTTAAACAGTAAGAGCTGTTTTATTAAAAAAATACGTAATAATGTAATAATAATATCAAATAATAAAAGTAATTAATATTATTTTAAATTGTACGACAAATTAATTTTATAAGAAACATGCCCTTAGGAACATTTACATATTAGTTCAAAAAAGGTGATCATATTTATTAATTGGTTAAAAATATTTGCACGGATGCAATTTTTATTTTTTTTAGACAGAATCAATTTATAATTAGTGTTATTATTTTAAAATTATTTTGTAATTTTTCCTTATAAAAGTGTTTTATCTTTAAAATAAAATAAATTTGATTCAAATAAGAGAATTCGTAAAACATACACCCACCGTCAGCTTATATTTATTTGATGTTTTAGGATGACGCTCTAGTTTAAATTAAGTGATGTTTTTAGTATGCTTTTCGCATTTTACCCTTATTTTATTTTATTTCAATTCCAAATTCCTTTTACTATAATATAACCAAATAATGCGGTATGAAATAAAATAATCAACACAAATACTAAAACAATATCAAATAAAAATTAATGGAGGGAGTAATATACAAATATAAAATATGACCAAACTAGTTGGTACACGTCTAGTTAATCTCCTTTAATTCGACTTACATATATAGATTTGGAATCAGTCCTTGTCCACACAAGAATTAATATATATATATATATATATATTGAAGCATCTATCTATTTCGATATATATATATATAACAACTAAATTTATGTCAAATAGTAGTCACCTTGGTCCACACATAAGCTTTATGCTTGATTTTTCTACAAAAGAAAAATAGTACCACCTTTATTTCTAAAAAAATATCTACTGATCTACAGTATTCAAACGTCCTCCCAAGGAAGGAAGGTGGAAGTCAACTTTATTATTTTCATGCTACGACACTGACATATATAGTGCCTGAAAATTCGATTCTTCTAAATAAATAAATAAATAAAAGCTGCATCAACGAAACTTCGTGTATTATGACATGGAAAATATGAAGAAGCTGATCAGTTTACTTTGACCCAACATATAAATTGAATTTTCAAATTAAGTTGACCCACGACCAAATCAAATTCTTAGCTCCATTTCATTTATATATATAAATAGAGACAGAAGGTTTACATTTACACTCCTCATCAACAATTAATTAATCTATCTCATCTCCCTTACATTTAATTAATGGGGGATTTCTCCAAGAATATTAATTTCTTAACACTATGTGTATGTGTGGTGGCTCTCTCTAGTATGGGTGCTGAGGCTAGAGTTCGGCACTATAAATGGGAGGTAAAGTACGAGTTCAAGTCCCCGGATTGCTACCGAAAACTTGCGATTACGATCAACGGTCGATCTCCCGGGCCCAGCATCATCGCACGGCAGGGAGACACCGTCGTCGTCGAGCTTAAAAACAGCCTCTTGACTGAAAACATAGCAATCCATTGGCATGGGATTAGACAGATTGGTACACCTTGGATGGACGGGACTGAGGGGGTCACCCAGTGCCCAATTCTCCCTGGCGACACTTTTGTCTACAAATTTGTAGTGGACAGGGTATATATATGTTACTTTTGCTTGCTTAATCATTTTATTTTTCTTTATTATTATTATTAACAATTAATTAATTTGTTTCGTTGCAGCCTGGGACATATCTTTATCATGCACATTATGGTATGCAGAGAGAAGCTGGTTTGTACGGCTCGCTCCGGGTGGGGCTTCCTGAGGGGGAGACGGAGCCCTTTGCCTACGACTACGATAGGAGCATCATTCTCAACGATTGGTATCATAAGAGCACCTATGAACAAGCCACTGGCCTCTCTTCCATTCCCTTCTCCTGGGTAGGAGAGCCTCAGGTACTCTCTAATTTTTTAATATTAATCAACTTCCCTCCTAATATATAATTTATTTATTTATTTATTTATTTTCCTTTGCAGTCAATTTTGATCCAAGGGAGAGGGAGATTTGATTGCAGCAAACCAGCAGTAGGAGGTGGAGTTTGCAACGCAACAAATCCAGAGTGTGCACCTTACGCACTGACGGTTGTACCAGGCAAGACGTACAGGCTCCGAATTAGCAGCTTGACGGCTCTATCGGCTTTAAGCTTCGAAATCGAAGGGCATAACATGACGGTGGTGGAAGCTGATGGTCACAACGTGGAGCCTTTTGTGGTCAAAAATCTCTTCATTTACTCTGGAGAAACTTACTCTGTTTTAATCACCGCTGATCAAAACTCTTCCAGAAACTATTGGGCCAGTGCCAAAGTTGTCAGCCGAAACAACACCACACCCAACGGCCTAGCCATTTTCAACTACTACCCTAATCACCCGAGGAGGGCCCCACCGAGTCCTCCCCCTGTGGGACCCCAATGGGACGACGTCGCTCCGAGGATGTCCCAGAGTTTAGCCATCAAGGCGCGACAGGGCTTCATCCACCCTCCCCCTCAAACATCCGACCGTGTCATCGTCATGCTCAACACACAGAACGAGGTCAACGGATACCGCCGGTGGTCGGTCAACAACGTGTCGTTCAACCTGCCCCACACGCCGTACCTAATCGCCTACAAGCACAACCTGTTGCACGCGATGGACCAGCGCCCGCCACCCGATGGCTACGACTTCGCAGCGTACGACATTTTCAACGTGTCGCCGAATGCTAATGCGACCACAAGCAACGCCGCGTATAGGTTGAAGTTCAACACTACGGTGGACATCGTTCTGCAGAATGCGAATACGATGAATAAAAATAATAGCGAGACGCACCCGTGGCATCTGCACGGGCACGACTTCTGGGTCTTGGGTTACGGGTCGGGTAAGTTTGATATGGTTAACGACCCGAAAAAGTACAATTTGGTGAACCCGATAATGAAGAACACGGTGGCCGTCCATCCATTCGGGTGGACGGCTTTGAGATTCCGAGCAGATAATCCAGGTGTATGGGCTTTCCATTGTCATATAGAATCTCATTTCTATATGGGCATGGGAGTTGTTTTTGAAGAAGGGGTTGAAAGAGTGGGAGAATTGCCTAAATCTATTATGGGCTGTGGTGATACCAAAGGCTCCCACAAGCCATAAATGTTTATTCTTTATTTTTTAACTTTATGTTTTGAATTCTTTCATGTGTCGTGGGATTTTGGAAGGTGGAGAGCAAAAGGTAGTATGCTAGATTTGGCTTAGCTTGGTTAATTCAAGTTGTAATAATTTGTAGCAATTATTTTACATGTAAAATATCTAATTAGTGAAACATGTTGGGAAATTAAGTTTCCTATTTTTTGAATAAGCTGTCTAAATTTATTATTTTGTTATCTTCATCATTCAAATTTATTTATATATATAAAAAAGGAGGATTACCATGATTAAAATTCGATCATATGATGTTTTTTTAATACAAACACGTGTTATTTAAAAAAAAAAAATTAACCACAGTGTTTTCATGACTCAACCAAAGACTGAACCAGATTGGACACCGATTGGAGGTCCAACGGGTCAAACCAATTAAACCACCGTTAAAATAATTTCTATTTATTTTTATTTAATATTTTTTATATTACATTGTAAATATTACTACTAAGGAATTGATCCAATTCAAAATACATTTACTTAACTTATGGACTTGTTTATGTATTCGGGCCCATTTAATATTAGGGCAATTATTTAGTATGCATATGACCGATTAGGGCAAATTATTTAGCTTAGGAGTGAAAGTACAATCCTCTTATTCAAGAAAAGAAGTAAGCAAGATTTTTTTTTTTTGTTTAAAGCATTCAATTCTCTTATTTCTCCCTCCTAATCTCCTATTTTTATTTCTCAACCTTTTATTTCCACTAGCAAACCAAAGTGAAGAAGGAAGAAGTCAAATAGTGGGACAGAAAATGGGAAAAAAAAAAAAGAAGGAAGGAAGGAAACCGGTTCAAATATATTGAAATATTCAAGCTAACAAATTTGTGTTTGTTTCATTGAATAATTAATAGTGTAGTTACAAGTATAAATAGAGATAGGAGAGCAACTAGAAGTTTCTCATGTAACTATTTAACAAACTACCTAATCTTTAGGAACTGCATATAAAACCACCTAATCTTTAGGAACTGCATATATGTGCGTATACTGTGTAAAGTAGAAATGTAGTGATATCACTATGCCGAAAAAGACTTACAACAATGGGAAAAAGACATCGGATTTGAAGTTAGACCGTTGTCTTAAGTATTCCAGTTGATATAAGTTTAGCAAAAGGCGCCAAAAGACAACGAGTTTTATCTCCCGTTGCCTTATGTTTTTTTTAATTATTTGGGACGAGATAAAGGGGTATAAAAGGACCCCTTAGAATATTTTTCCTCCTCTTCACTCTCCTCCCATTGTTCTGTTGGAATTTGTGCTCCTCGATGAGAGCTTTGATTCGGTATATTACTCGCCCAATTCCGATATTAGGTGAATGAGAAATTGAATTTTTAAGGTTGTTGTAACAAATGTGGATTATCCTGATCCTGAGGATAGGTTATCCTGATCCAGATGATAATTCATCCTGATCCTGAGGATAGGTTATCCTGATGCTGATGATAATTCATCCTGATCCTGAGGATAATCCATCCTAATCCTGAGTTTATCCTGATCCTGAGGATAACTCATCCTGATCCTGAGGATAGGTTATCCTGATCCTGAGGATAATCCATCCTGATCCTGAGTTTATCCTGATCCTCAGGATAACTCATCCTGATCCTGAGGATATCCTGAACCTGAGGACTGTTCATCCTGAGTGGATCCTGAAATTGTCCTGAGAATAGTCCTATCCTGAGAATTGTCCTGAAATAGTTCTGAGAGGCATTTTTCAGGCCTGCTGAGAGGCAATTTTCAGGCCTGCTGAGATTCTAAAATCTCTGCAGTTACAAAACGTTTCGAAACTTAAAAAACCTGAATTAATGCAATTAATTCAGACGTTTTGTTGGTTACGGTCAAGACCATTTGTGGGTCTTTATGGCCACATTCCAACAGTCATTTTTGAATATTATAAATAGTATTCTTATGTGTTGCAAGAGACATAAGAAAAACAAGAATTACAAAAGCTTGAGTGGAAAAAATATACAGATATTTTCCAGCAATTTGCCCAAATTCTTTTGCCCAATTATTCTACTATTTTCCTACATACTCCGGTGATTTTACGAACAATATCCCAGTTCGTTTAAGCAAAATATAGTGCTATATTGTTGCTTTTTATCGTTGTATCTTGGGAAACAAGTATCACATATATTCACTAAGCACCTAGAGTGAGGGGCATTATTTGTTTTAAGGAAATCGTGTTCCTCACGAGCCTCGATTTTTCCGATTAATTTTATTATTATTTTCAGCCATCAGGTGCACTTTCCCTACAGTCTTAAAATAAATAACCTTCAAGATGGCCGATTCAAACCCAACAATGATGAATTACGTTAACCCGGTGGCTCCCACTGCTCCAGCCTCCGCTTCCACCTTCGTTGGTGCAACAATTCCTTCTGTGACGATTCTGGTCCACCACCACGACAAGCCGGAGAAGTTCACGGGAATGAACTTCAAAAGGTGGCAACAAAAAATGCTATTTTATTTAACCACGCTGAATTTGGCGAGATTCTTAAGGGAAGATCCTCCCACTCTTCCCGCTGAACCTGACGAGCAATCCGTGCTTGCCCAAGAAGCATGGAATCACTTGGAGTTTTTATCCAAGAATTATATTCTCAACAGCCTATCCGACGCGCTTTACAACGTGTACATTGGGATCAAAACTGCAAAAGAGTTGTGGGAAACTCTTGAGAAAAAATACAAGACGGAGGATGCCGGGACAAAGAAATTTCTTGTAAGTAAATTTCTTGATTTTAAGATGGTGGATACTAAACCCGTTGTTAGTCAAGTACAGGAGCTACAGGTTATTATCTCCGACATCCATGCAGAAGGGATGGTGATTAGTGAGTCATTCCAAGTGGCTGCCATCATCGACAAGCTACCATCCGGTTGGAAAGACTTCAAGTATTATCTCACCCACAAAAGAAAGGAGATGTCCGTGGAGGAGCTTGTTGTTCGTCTTTGTATTGAAGAGGACAACAAGAAATCAAGCAAAAGATATGGTGCCTCCAAGCCCAAAGCCAACGTTGTTGAATAAGGCCAAGACTCGAGGACCAACCCAAAAAATAATGGGAAGAAAAAAGAAAATCCTTCGAACAAAATTGCGAGAAACCTGGTCACAAGGCGGCTCAATGTAGAAAGCCGAAGAAAGACCAAGCGAACTTGGTCAACCAAGATGAGGGACATTTCTCGGCCGTTGTGTCAGAGGTAAATATGGTGGGCTCAAACCCACGTGAATGTTGGCTCGATACGGGTGCAACCTGTCATATTTGTTCTTCCAAGGAATTATTCAATTCCCTTGATGAAAATGTTCATGAAGAGAAGCTCTGCATGGGCAATTCGGCGACTTCCGATGTCAAAGGAAAAGGGAAGGTAGTGCTGAAATTTACCTCCGATAAGGAGTTGACTTTGAACAATATTTTGTATGTACCGGAAATTTGTAAGAATTTGGTGTCCGGGTCTTTGTTGAACAAACATGGGTTCAAAATTGTAATAGGGGCGGATAAAATTATTTTATCCAAGAATGGAGTGTATGTCGGAAAGGGCTACGAATGTGATGAGTTTTTTAAGCTCAATGTAATGACGATCAAGAAAAATATGAACAAAAATGCTTCATCTTCTTCTTATTTGATTGAGTCGTCTATTACTTGGCATGGTCGTTTGGGACATGTTGGTCCCGAAACGAGTTAAATCAGTGTATGGGGGGGGAATACACTGATGTCAGATTTTTCTGAAAGACTCAGAAAAATGCTCTAACGCACTCAGTCAGGATTCCCTGAAGTACTCAGTATGCTGAATGTCCACAGGGGCAGCAGGGACGGTTCAGTAACGAGTCAGATAAACTGAGTGTGAGTAAAGTGCTCGGAGGCTCAGTAGAGATAACAAACCTACTGACTGCTCGGAAGCGAGTCAGTTGGACTACTATCTCAGTGAGTCAGAGTACGTGCGGAAAGTGAGCCCTTAGATTCTACTCGTTTTAGTTTCTGAAAATGTTTTCTCTGAGTTGCTTAGTAAATTGGTGGTTAAGGCTGAGTGCACAGTATTCAGATTCAGGATGATTGATTCAGTCCTGAAGTTAAAACCAATGCAGTATGTTCAGTTTAATATGATGACATTTATGATCCTGAACAAAACAGTAAATCAGCACACAGGGGACTTTTTAACGTGGTTCGGAGATAACCAACTCCTACGTCCACGACCTGATTTAACAGGAAGCTATCCTCAAAACCCTGAGGATAGGTACTTGGGTTTTACGTGCCAAGGGACACGAGTAGCCAACTTCCTCTCTTAGGAACTGACCCCTGGGCGTTTTACAAGTCCCAGTCCTTCTAACCAACCTATCTCACACTTTGAGAGTTTTGGTATTCTGGTTTCCAACTAAGATAGCTCTAGCAATACAAATCAGTGCTAAATAATAGAGCTATCGATCTAAGCAAATACAGAGTGAATCCTACTACAACACTAGGGAAATTTAATTGCAGAGTGTTGTTTATGATATGCTTTGTGTTCTTGGATTCTTGAGAGTTTTCTCTTGGAAATTTCCCGTTAACCTTGAATGGGTGCAAGGTTCTCCATATTTATAGGCGAGATTCAAAATAGATCCGTTGGAGGAGATCAAATCAAATATTTCCTATTTTAGGTAGATTGCAGGCTAGAAATACTGTTCGACCTACCCGCCATGCTTATTCTGGCAAGTTGTCACATCACCTGCAACCTTTTTGAGACGCATTAAATGCCGCATTAAATGCTGCGCAGACTCCGTGCATACGTGTCGAAAGATCATTGGCTCTCCGCTATAACGGCTAGTTGACCTTCAGACATTTATCCTTCCTCGTACATTCAATGCTCTGAGTCTCTTGTTAATAACTCAGTCTGAACATGTGTCTTAATGGAGTCTTACTGACATTCTTTTTGTCTCTTGTCCCATAGCATAAATAACCTTTTGCTTTGGACTGACATGATTCAGGTGATCTGAATCATAGCCTGAGTCAGGTCCTATGTGCATTCAGCACAGCCTGATAGGTTATTCAGCTCAGTATGTGTTACCTTTTTGCTTCGGACTTACAGGATTCAGGTGAACTGAACCAAGGCCTAAGTCAGGTCCTGTGTGCATTCAGCACAGCCTGATAGGTAACACTTACTCTTCACTGACTGACTTCTGTCCTGAACATGCTTAGTGTATTCAGTAGAAACATCAGACAATGGTACTTCAGGAATGACTTCAGGATGAATCAGCAGGCTTCGATCTTCAGTTTCAGAACAGACAATCTTCAGCGAGACTGACTGACTCCTTCAGAATGGTTTACGCTTCAGACTTCAGTAAATTGGGTCGACTCCAATATTCTTCAGCATGGTCCTTCTGTACTGAATCTCTAACCTAACTATCCTGAACTATTTTATCCTGAACACTATACTTAGGCAAATTCATCAGGGGTTTTGGGATCTAATCAAAATACTCAGATTGTCCCAACAGGACATGTCAATTTTAATTCGTTAAGAAAATTAATGAATATGAATAGTATTCCTACACTCCAAATTGATACAAATCATAAGTGTGAGATTTGTATAGAAGTGAAAATGACTCGGTCATCTTTCCGAACTATTGAAAGAAATAGTGAACCACTTGAATTAATTCACACGGATGTGTGCGATTTAAAAAGTGTACAAACACGTGGTGGAAATAACTATTTCATCACTTTTGTATATGATAGCACAAAGTTTTGTTTTGTGTATCTTCTAAAAAGTAAAGACGAAGCTTTTGACAAGTTCGTGCTTTATAAAAATGAGGTTGAATATCAACTCAATAGAAAATTTAAAATGCTGAGAAGTGATAGAGGAGGTGAGTATGAGTTTCCATTTGCCGAATTTTGTGCACAACACGGAACCACACCTTATTCACCTCAACAAAATGGTATTTCGGAACGGAAAAATAGAACATTGAAAGAAATGATGAATGCAATGTTACTAGATTTTGAACTTCCTCAAAATATGTGGGGTGAAGCGGTGTTGACGGAAAATTATCTTTTAAATAAGATACCTCGTAAGAAAGTTGATAAAAGTCCATATGAATTATGGCATGGTCGAGTACCATCTTATAAATACTTAAAAGTGTGGGGGTGTCTTGCTAAGGTTGCAATTCCACCACCTAAGAAAGTAAAAATAGGCCCTAAAACTATTGATTGTGTATTTATTGGATATGCACATAATAGTAGTGCCTATCGGTTTCTTGTGTATGAATCACAAATTGATGATATACATAAGAATACTATCATGGAATCAAGAAATGCCTCATTTTTTGACCATATATTTCCATGCAAAATAAATGAAGAAGCTAGTACTTCTAAAGTACATGCAAACCCTAGCCATGAAAACCCTAGCCATGCAAACCCTAGTTTTGCAAACCCTACAATTGATGGTAGATGACGAAGAGGTTGAACCAAGACGTAGTAAAAGAGCACGAGTAGAAAAATCCTTTGGTTCGGATTTTCTAACTTATATGCTCGAAAGTGAACCTCAAAACTTCAAGAAAGCCGTGAACTCTTCCGAAGGTCCTCTTTGGAAAAAAGCAATTCAAAGTGAAGTAAATTCTATTTTGCAAAATCACACGTGGGAACTAGTGGATCTCCCTCCGGGAAGTAAACCACTAGGGTACAAGTGGATTTTCAAAAGAAAAATGAAAGCGGATGGGACCATTGATAAATACAAGGCAAGACTTGTGATAAAAGGTGTTGGTCCCAAATAAGCAAAGACAGGTGTATGGGGGGGGGGGAATACACCTGTAAGTACAATTTTTAAAGATCAGTTAATCAGTGGACTTTCTTTAAAAGTACAGGCTACTTAAAAATATCAGTGGACTTGAAGGTCGCTTGACAAGTAGCCTGAGTATTTGATCAAATTGAGTTGTGCAGCGGATTATTAATGAAAACACTTGAAGTTATCAACTCACATAAAAGAACAAGTGACACAAGGATTTATAGTGGTTCGGAGTTCAACTCTCCTACATCCACTTTTCCTTATTTAACAGGAGAATTCCTTAACCACAGGAATTCCTTGTTTTAGAGTGCCAAGGTGCACTGATCAAGAATAACTCCTCTTGATCTCTAGGATTTTCACTGAGTCCTAGTCCTCTCAGATTTCAGACTGAGACACTCCTCAGCTTACTTTCTTACCACTCACAACCTTGAACCTTACTTGGTTTAAGGATTTGAGTCTTTCCAACTAAGGTTGAGATAACCCTTTACAATGAAGAGCAGTATCTAGATAGGGTTATCTCAGTAGGCTTCTGAGATATTACAATGTAAGCCTAAATACAAGATTGAATTCTAAGCAATGTAAGCACTTGGGAAACTAGAGTGATTTTCGAGTGCTTGAGTGTATGAGCTTTTCAGTTTATCAGTTGAGCTTGGTAGTTTCCCGTACTTGGCTTCTTCTTCAACTCTTGTATTTATAGACTTAAATTTGAAATACTATCCGTTGGAGAGATATCTTCAAATTTAAGCTATTTTGGTGTACTAACGTTCTTAAATATTTTCCTCAAATTTTGGATGGTCAAATCTGTGAAAGTATAGCATTCCAACGTTCCATAGATCTTCTTCAGATTTTGGGTGGTCAACTCTCAAGCATTAATGTTTGATACCTCATTAAATGCCTGCTTAGAGTTAATGCAGCCGCCTTTGAAAACTGTGCCATCCTAGGTTGTTGGTTGCTTCTGATCTTGGTACTGACAGGACAGTCTTTATGTCAGATCCGTACATAGGTGGCAGCTTCTTATTGGTCTGTCTTTAATTGTTCCTCAGTCCAGTCTAACGGTTGCATTGAAGTCCTCTGTCTTTTCATCAGGTGACTTGGAACATTCTCTTTGCTGCATTAAACACTTCATTTATGTGTTGGCTGCTTCCTTATTAAATGCTGAAGGCATTTAATACATCAGGTTACTTTTCTTCAGGGGAGTCCTCTCAGGCCATTTGTACTTAGTCTTCTGAGGTGCATTCTTCAGTCAGTAGGTGTACATACTAATCCTTCATCAGGCTAGTATAGAATACATCAGGCCAGTTTTTTTCATAAGTAGTCCGTTACATTTAAACTTATCCTCTAAGTTTTTATCAAAGTCTCCTAACACTTTGGGCTATTATTTCTAAGTCTTAGAGACACATCAATACAACAGGGGAGTCTTTGGGATTTATCAAAATATTTTACAAGTCATTTCCCAACAAATTCCCCCTTTTTGTTAAGAACAAAGACTTATCCTGACTAGCCTATATCAGAGGACTTTTACTTAGCAACTTTTTAAATTTTCAGAAGTTCCCCCTGAATATGTACCTGCAGGTTAGTTAAGCAATTTATAGCAAAGTACATAGGCCTAGCAGATAATGAGATATTATCTTGGGCTAAAAAAGATAGTAGTTTCATTGATAAGAAGTTGATTACAGTTTACATGGATCAACTATAATCAAGATACTACCCTGACCAAAGCAAAAAATGAAACAACTTCCAACTGCAATCTTCATCAGTGTACTCTGCCTCACAGGCTCCCAAATGTCGGCTCCAGTCCATATTTAGCAAACACCATTTTCTTTAGCTCCGTCTTCCTTTCCATTACATCCTTGCTGTGCCCTCTCAAGCCAAGCTGCTCGCAGATCACAAGCCACTCACCCAAAATTTCTTGCATCTTCACCTCTTCACTGGCATCTATTGGAGGCATAAAGAGAATGGGACCAGGGGCCTTGAATTGCTCACCTCCACTGTGCTGTTCCCATGCATTCAAGATTCTGGGATATAGATCAGGCCAGTTCTCCACCATCTTCTGATGAAAGACCTCATCAGCCTCCACCCCCTCGTGCTCACCTGTCACATAGAAGGAGTATACAAACTCCCTCTTGGCTTCCTCCCAAGAGTCATTGAACTCTCTAGGAACCCAAGGATCTATGCGTGGAAACTTGGCAATTGGCTCACTAGCCTGAGCCTGGCTCCTCTTGGCCTTCATCCTCCAGTACGAATTTCTTGCCTTCCTTGGTGGTGGGGGCTTCATCAATTGACCACTTTCCATCAGTCGCCTCTTGTCTTCAGCTTTCTCCATGTTATGTTCATCGAGAGACTTCCCTGACCTTACTGTCTGGGCCAGGGGACTGAGTGATGGTGGCCTGAAGAGGTCCTCAGTGGACTGGACCTTCTTGGGTGGACTTGGTGCAAGAGAAGCAATAGGGTTGGGATTTTCAACTGGAAGCTCCCTGACTTCCTCCTCTCCCTGATCAATCAGAACCCTTATTCTCTTAGTGGCCTGAGACTCAGAACCACTCACACTTCTTTGCTCAATCCTTTGTCTCTTGTCCCTCAAGATCTGGTCTCTGACCTTTGACAGTTTAGTCTCTCTTCTAGCATCAACTTTTCCTTTCCTTTTCTCACCAGCAGTGGCCTGCTCTCCTTCTCTGACCAAAGTATCAATTTCCTGTCTAACTTCTGACACAACCTTTTCAGGACCAGCCTTCTTTCCCACTGATGGGCCACCTAGTGCTCTGACTGGACTTTCTTCCCCCTTCTTGCTAACTCTCCGGGAGAGTTCAGCAAGAGCTACTGAGTGCCTGGCTGTATCTTGCTCCACAACCCTTAAGTGTGTTAGACAGTCCTCCGTTTCCTCATTCAGGGCCCTTAGATGAAAGGCAGCATTGACTCCAAAGTTAGTGAATGGCTGCAATTTCTCTTCAATGATCAGGTTAGTGGCCGCCTGAGTGGGGAGAACTGAGAGTGCCTGTCTTACTTGAGCTCCAATCTCTGCTTTCAGAGCTTCTTCCTTCTGTCTGATGTATCCATCCATTTTCTCCATCAGGCCACCTGCCATTGCAGTGATGGTGGCCTGCATCAGTCTCTCTCTTTCCTCCAAATTTTCTTGCCTGACTGCTATCAGGGCTTGTGCATGAGCTTGCCTCTCTTGATCAATACTTGACTTGAGGTCATTGATATCCTTGGACAAATGCATCTCCATCTGATCTACATCACTGGATAAGTTAGTAATGAGTGTCATGTTAGAGTCCTTTACCTGATTCAGGTGTTGATCCAGTACGGCTGCCTCAATTGACTGTTCTTCCATCATGATTTCAAGATTCCCCATCTTATCAGTCAAGACTGCCAATTTTCTTCCTTCAGGCTTGGGCTCCACAGCAGCCTGGATAACTGTCTGGATCACTCCTTCAATTTGTGTAACTGGTGTCTCATCGGGAGAGGGCACTAACTCCTCCTGAGTTTCCTGAGACTCAGGCTGTTTGTCAGTGGCCTGAGTTTCAGTGCCCTGACCCCCACTGGCCTGGGACATCTCCTGAGCTACACCAGTCTGACCCTCCTCAGCAGGGTTGGCTCCTATATCATCTCCATATTTTCTCTGATCATCAGTGGACTTCTCCTTAGGCCCTTCTATCAATCTTGCTTCCTCCAATTTCTTGGCAACCAACTTGCCAAACTCCCATTCTTGCAACAGCACACTAACTTTCCTCACTTGAGTAAACTCCAGTATCTCCTTTTCCTCCTTTCTCCAGAAGCTTTCACCTTGTCCCTTCACTGCCTCCAAAAGCTCATATAAGTAAGCATCCTTGAGCTTAACAAGTAGCCTCATCCTTTCAAACATCTCCTTGAGGGTGGGATGGGAGGTCAAGGCAGGATATAACTGTTCCAACTCGTAGCATGCCTCCTCCTTTAGAGAGTCCAGGTAAGTGTAGTGGACCTCCTCCTCATCAACTACTTTTAGTGAAGGCAGAGCTTCAGTAGCCTGAGGGTCAGTGGGTAGTTCTTTGGCTGCACTTTCAGGCTTTTGAGAGCCTTCAGTGGGGTTTTCAGTTATTGTGGGTTCAGGGGGTGTGATTTTGGCTACCTCAGAGGACTTTTGAGAGTCCTCTGAGGCTTCTTGACCTCCTCTTTCTTCCTCTATTTCCTCAGAGCTTTCATCAGTAGACTCCTTTGATTCTTCCTCCTCATCAGCTTCCACTTCCTCCTGTCCTTCCTCAATCCCCTTGAGGGCAGTAGTGGAAAGTAAATGAATAGGGGACTTCATCCCCTCATCTTCTTCCTCAGTAGACTTCTTAGCTGATGAGTGAGTGTTGGAGGTTTCAGAGCTGCTGCTTATGGCCTTGCCTTCAATGATAGCCTTCTTCACCAACCTTTTCCTTTTCTTTTCTAACTCCTCCTCCTTGTGGGATTTCATCCTTTCACTGGGCTTTAAAGCCCTCTTCTTAAAGTTCAATGGTGGACTGTCCTCTCTTGACTCTCCAGGGACAGTGTGCTGCTCTTTCCTTGCTTCACCAACTGGTGCCACCACCTTTATCTTCTCCAAGAGTTTCTCAGAGTTAAACAGGATCTTGACTTTGTTCCAGGATCTTGTATCAGGGAAGTTATACTTCAGATTCAGTTCCTCAATGATAAGAGACACTCTTGAGGCATATCACAACTTGTGCTCAATCAGCATCCTCCCTTTGACCACCTTCAGTTTACTCCTTTCTTCCCTAAGATTTGAAATGAAGAACTAGTGCCAGTTGAACTTCACCCTATCAGTGGTGTCTACAATGGCTGCCATCAGCCTCAACTTGATCTTGCTTACCTGCTCTATGCTTCCCTGGTTTGCTAGGATACATTTCCCAACAATCTCTGCTAGAACCTCAAATTCAGGTTTTAGCAGCTTTTTGTGAAAGGTAGTAACATACTGCTCCCTCTTCTTTGTTATTGTGTTTAAGAACTTCTCCTCCTCTCCTTATTTGTAAGTTGCTGGGTCCAAACCCTCGTTTGGCAGCCCAAAAATATCATGAAGATCTTCCTACCTCAAGGTGAACTTGTGCCTCTTCATCACAGCTTCTATGACCTCTCTCCCCTTCTTGTCCTGCTTCTTCTCACTCTTCTCCATCATGATGGCAGATCTGATAGATGTGATGCTCTTCTCCATATCCACAAAGAACTCCAATACTTGCCTATCATAGCATTTCTTTGGACCTTTGGAAAGAAATCTATATAGCCTAGCATTCCTGACTATCTCAAGGGCTCTTCTTATGTGACATAGGTCAGGGTCAGAGAGGACTTTTGGGTGATTGAAGCAAACTATTGGTTCATACCAAAATTTTTGCTGTTGGCTAGTTCTTTGTAATCAATGTGTATTTGAGACATGATTTCTGAAGGAGGGAAGATGAAGTTTAAGGAAGATAAGGGCTGATAAGTTTGTAGGGTTGAAGGTAATGAAATCGTATTCAACAAACTGCTAAGTGTGGAGGTTATTTATATTGGTAATCAAGGGTGGAGATTGAACAAGAGAAATTTGATCTATGGTTGAGAGAGAGGCAATAATTTGGAAGATAAAGTGATTTAACTTCCCAAGTAATTTGTAATTATTACCAGATATGGAAAGTGGGTTAGATTAAGATAAATGGTTTACATTGAAAGAAATGGCGGTTAAAAATGCGGCTTTTCAAGAGAGATAACTACTCGAAATCATCTCCCGAGATTTTACTGCATACTTGCTATCACATTAACTGCGCCGTAGGCACGGTTACCAATAAAGTAACCGTCTGTCAGAAGTTGTCTCAGTGGAGTACTCAGTGGACTTTTGCTCAGTCCAGTTGGGTTTAGGGCAGTAGACTCTTCTGATGCTCAGACTACATCAGTGGACTTTTTCAGATGGATTCACTGATGTTTCTTGATTATTCCCCCTTGATGAGTAGCCTGTGGATTTACTCTGAGTCAGGTAGCCTGATTAGTTTCCTGACTCAGGGTCAAGTAGACCCAATTCCATTGATAGCTCATGAAACCTTGCCTCAGCCAAGGGTTTTGTGAGTATGTCTGCCCTTTGCTTGTCAGTGTGAATTTTTACAAGACACACATCCTTCTTCTCCACATGGTCTCTGATGAAGTGGCGCCTAAAATCCACATGCTTGCATCTTGTGTGAAGTACAGGGTTCTGTGATATTGCAATGACACTGTTGTTATCACAGAAGATAGGTACTTCACTGGCCTGAATATTGTAATCAGTCAATTGTTGCCTTATCCATAATACTTGAGCACAGCAGCTTCCAGCAGCCATATATTCAGCTTCAGTGGTGCTTGTTGCCACTGAACTCTACTTCTTTGAGAACCAGGATATCAATTTGTTTCCAAGGAATTGACAAGTCCCTGTGGTTGACTTCCTATCAATTCTGCATCCTCCATAGTCAGCATCAGAGTAGCCTGTTAATTCAAAGTTATCATCAGAGGGGTACCAAAGTCCCATGTTGACAGTACCCTTGAGATATCTTAGAATTTTCTTTGTGGCATCCAGGTGACTCTTCTTTGGACTAGCCTGATATCTAGCACAGATCCCTACTGCATAAGTGATGTCAGGTCTGCTTGCAGTGAGGTATAGTAGGGATCCAATGATTCCTCTATAAGTAGTCTGATCCACAGTTTCTCCTTCTTCATTAGGTTCAAGCTTTGTGTTTATGTTCATAGGTACCCTGACTACTTTGCTTGAGCGGCAAACAAATTTCTGAATCAACTCCCTTGTGTATTTGGCCTGATTGATGAATATTCCTTCAGGGGACTGCCTGACTTGCAGTCCAAGGAAGAAATTCATCTCTCCCATCATAGACATCTCAAATTTTCCTTTCATGAGATGTGAGAATTTTGTGCAGAGGTCCTCATTCTGTGATCTAAATATGATATCATCTACATAGATTTAGACCAAGAGAATGTCTTCTCCATGTGTGATTCTGAAGAGTGTTCTGTCAACACTCCCCTTGGTGAAACCATGCTCCAAGAGGAACTGGGACAAAGTGTCATACCAGGCTCTTGGGGCTTGTTTCAGGCCATATAGAGCTTTCCTGAGCTTGTAGACTTTGTTGCCTTCCTCAAAGCCAGAGGGTTGTTCCACATAGACTTCTTCATTTAGAACTCCATTGAGGAATGCACTTTTGATATCCATTTGGTAGACCTTGAACTTCTTGTGGGCAGCATAGGCAAGAAATAGTCTGATTGCTTCTAGTCTGGCTACTGGTGCAAAGATTTCATCATAATCAAACCCTTCAACTTGATAGTATCCTTTGGCCACCAGTCTTGCTTTGTTTCTGACAATCGCATCATTTTCATCCTTCTTGTTCTTGAAGACCCATTTGGTTCCAATGATGTTAGCATGCTTTGGTCTTTTGACAAGCTCCCACACTTGATTCCTTGTGAACTAGTTAAGTTCTTCTTCCATGGCAATGATCCAGTTTGGATCCTTTAATGCTTCTACAATGGTCTTGGGCTCCTGAGCTGACAGAAAATAGCAAAAGAGAGCATTCTCTCCATGAAAACTTCTAGTCTTGACTCCTAGATTAGGATCTCCTAGAATCTGATTGATTGGGTGATCAATCAACCAGCTTCTTTTGGATTGTCCTCTCTCAGTGGGGTTATCCTCAGGGGATAGATTCCCAACTGGGATTGAGTCACTAGTTTTTGCAATTCTAAGTAATTCAGGAGATATGGCAGAGGGTAAGAGTCCTGAGTCATCATTCAGGGTTGTTTCTGAGTTTTCAGCACAGTCTCGTCTGGCTTCCCCCTGAATATTATGCTCAATGTCTGTCTCAACTTGGCCAGCTTCTTCATTGACAGAAGTTACCTGAGGAGCTGGGATTGGGTCATTCAGCTCATTCTCATCAGTGATGGTTTCCTCAGGCTGGTTTGACCTCTGAGAGCAGTCCTCTGACTCTTTTGATCCTAGGTTGTCCCATGTTGGAATGTAGGCATCCACCTTCTTATCAGTGGATTTGTCCAGGGTCAGGTTATTCATTTTATCAGTGATTTCTTTGGTAGCCTGATCTTTCCTGGATTTAAGAGTAGATTCATCAAAGACAACATGGGGTGTTTCTTCCACAACAAAGGTTCTCAAGTTATATACTCTGAAAGCTCTACTGATTTGAGAATATCCAAGGAAAATTCCTTCATCAGCTTTGCTATCAAAGGTTTTCAGTTGTCTTTTCCCATTGTTGTGAATGAAACACTTACAACCAAAGGCATGAAAATAGGATACCTGAGGTTTCCTACCATTCCATAGCTCATAGGGGGTTTTGCCTTGTGTTTTAGTGAGCATGGATCTATTCTGAGTGTAGCAAGCTATATGTATGGCTTCCGCCCAGAACCTTTTGGGAATTTTTACATCAGCAAGCATGGTTCTGGCAGTCTCCTTCAATGTCCTATTTCTTCTTTCAGCTATCCCATTTTGTTGGGGAGTTCTAGCAGCTGAGGTCTCATGGGATATACCTGACTTATTGCAAAGGTCAGTGATAATAGAGTTTATAAACTCAGTACCTTTATCAGATCTTATCTTGATGATAGATAGATCCTTTTCATTTGAAATTTTTCTGAGTAACTCAGACAGCCTGAGTTGGGTATCCTTCTTGCTGGCCATGAATATCACCCAAGTGAATCTTAAGAAGTTATCCACCACCACCAGTGTGTATTTGCTTCCATTGATGCTGGCTGGTGTAACAGGTCCAAAGAGGTCCATGTGAAGAAGTTGGAGTACCCTTTCTGTGGAGGGAGTTGTCTTGCTTTTGAATGAGGCTTTTATCTGCTTCCTTTCTTGGCAAACTTTTCAAATGTGATCTTTGTTGAACACCTCATTTGGTATCCCTTCCACTAGGCTTAGTCTGGATATTTTGTTTAAAGTCTTGAAGTTCAGGTGATTGAGTCTTCTGTGCCACAGCCAAGTCAGGTCACTTGAGCTTTTGGCCATTAGACATATCTCTCTTGGGCATGATGTCCAATCTGCAAGATAAACATTTCCTTTCCTAGACCCTGTTAGTAGCACCTGTGTATTTGATATATTTCTTACACATCACAGGTTACTTGAAAACTCAACACTATATCCCTTATCACAGAACTGGCTTATAGAAAGCAGATTATATTTCAGTCCACTGACATATGATACATTTGTTACCTGGACTGTCCCTATTATCAGGGTTCCATAACCTTCTGTGATTTCTTTTGAGTTGTCACCAAAAGTAACCTGAGGACCCTTCTTCTCCTTGTAGTTAGTCAGGAGACTTCGATTGCCTGTCATGTGCCTGAGCAACCACTATCCAGGTACCAGTCATCTTGAGGGTCCTCAACCTGCATAAAGATCAGTTCTTAGGTACCCATCTTGTGTTGGGTCCTATTTGGTTAGTTGTACCTTTGGGGATCCAAATCTTCTTAACAGTCCTGATTGCTTTGGACTGGCTGATTTTTCTCCCATAAACATCTATATAGACAATGGACTCCCTAACTGCCCTGGGAGTTGACTGCCTATTAGTGTTAGTCCTTTGTGGGACAGGTGGCTTGTTGTACCTCCTGTGCCTAAAGGACTTTGGTGCAACAGGCCTCAGGTGTTGTTGATAGGGAGGGTTATAGCTTTTCTCATAGGGCATATATGATAGTGGTTCCCTATAGTGAACCCTTCTGTCAACTCCTCTGACAGAGGATTCAGGCCAGTTTGTCCTTAGCCTAGATTGTCTCCTAGAAGAAGATCTAGGCTGAGGATAAGTGTACTGAACATTACTCCATTTGTTATTAGAGACTTTTCTTTTATGGAGTTGATTTATCATGGAGTTAGTTTTGGGAGGTGTATAACCTGTTCTAGTCCTTTCAGTGGACCTACTTGGCATTATCACCTCCTCTATAAGTTCAGCTGACCTTTTGCCCTTATCAAGGATCCTTCTGGGATTCTTAGAGGACCTTACAAACACTCTCTCATTACTGCTTGTGGGTGCAGTATTGAGTTGGCCTTCTGAGGATGTGCATGGGAAGAATCCT
This sequence comes from Prunella vulgaris, assembly GCA_026898435.1. Classification (NCBI taxonomy): domain Eukaryota; kingdom Viridiplantae; phylum Streptophyta; class Magnoliopsida; order Lamiales; family Lamiaceae; genus Prunella; species Prunella vulgaris. The sequence continues at coordinate 1,124,786 of JAPKLY010000028.1, forward strand.
ATCCCATGTCTGCAGTCTGAGCTGTTTTGTAAACTCAGAATCTTCTCTATATCAAGAGAAGGTTTATTGAGAGATTCCAGCTTTCTCAGCAGATGATCCTCGGACTCCTTCAGCAAGTTTACATTGCTGATGAGGGTTTTGATTTGGATAGCTAGTTCATTATTTTCACTAGCTAGCCTGATCTGATCACTTGTCAGTCCCCTAATTAGCTCATCCTTTGCACTGACCTGACTCTTGAGTGTTTCCACTTCATTGGTCAGGGCAATGGTTTGGGAGGCTGAGGCAAGGTTTGCCTCTATTTCAGATTCAGCTAGCTTGGTGTTTTCATTTGCTAGCATTCTGTTCTCTTCCTCAAGAGTGAGGTATGCCTCTTGC
>JAPKLY010000028.1:1130160-1220040 GCA_026898435.1 Prunella vulgaris
ATGGTAAGTCTAGACATATTCGTCATAGACATAATACCATTAAACAACTACTCTCAACTGGGGTTATCACAATGGACTATGTAAGGTCTGAAGATAACATATCGGATCCGTTAACCAAAGGGTTAAATAGAGAGTTAGTTTTGTCGTCATCTAGAGGAATGGGTCTTAAAGCCTTAGAAATATGAGTGGAGATGAAGGAAAACCTTACCTAAATGATTGGAGGTCCCAAGAAATAGGTTCAAAAGGACAACCTAATTGTCTAACTCAAAATCACTGTTTTGTGGGGGATAATCTAATTAAACCCTAAAATACCCATTGCCTAAAAGATGTTACAGTGAAGTGGTACGAGGATTAGCAAAATGGCTATTAATGATTTGAGAAGAGCTTGATATACTCTTAAAAGAATCACTTATGTGAGAGAGAAGTGGGGCCGCTTCGAAGGGAATATTATAAGGTATATTCCTAGAAACTCTTGCAGAACCAGGCGATGTTCATGGCCGAAACGAACATACTCATGAGAACTGAGAGTTGTTAGGAAGAACTTGAGTGAATTACACCATCGTTTACACTAATGGTTGATGGTTCAAAGACATCACGTCTACTATTCAATTAGTAAAGTAAGTTTATTTTCACAAGGGAAGGTTCAAAGGGTAACACCTACCTATCCATTGCAAGCTTCTAACGTCGTTTTATATCACCAAAAACACTTTTTGGTATCTGTATCAATTTCCATTCATGTGGGGGATTGTTGGAATTTGTGCTCCTCGAAGAGAGCTTTGATTCGGTATATTACTCGCCCAATTCCGATATTAGGTGAATGAGAAATTGAATTTTTAAGGTTGTTGTAACAAAGGTGGATTATCCTGAGATTATCCTGATCCTGAGGATAGGTTATCCTGATCCTGATGATAATTCATCCTGATCCTGAGGATAGGTTATCCTAATCCTGATGATAATTCATCCTGATCCTGAGGATATGTTATCTTGATCCTGAGGATAATCCATCCTGATCCTGAGTTTATCCTGATCATGAGGATAACTCATCCTGATCCTGACGATAGGTTATCCTGATCCTGAGGATAATCCATCCTGATCCTGAGGATAATCCATCCTGATCCTGAGTTTATCCTGATCCTGAGGATAACTCATCCTGATCCTAAGGATATCCTGAACCTGAGGATTGTTCATCCTGAGTGGATCCTGAAATTGTCCTGAGAATAGTCCTATCCTGAGAATTGTCCTGAAATAGTTCTGAGAGGCATTTTTCAGGCCTGCTGAGAGGCAATTTTCAGGCCTGCTGAGATTCTAAAATCTCTACAGTTACAACACGTTTTGAAACTTAAAAAACCTAAATTAATGCAATTAATTCAGACGTTTTGTCGGTTACGGTCAAGACCATTTGTGGGTCTTTATGGCCACATTCCAACAGTCATTTTTTAATACTATAAATAGTATTCTTATGTGTTGCAAGAGACACAAGAAAAACAAGAATTACAAAAGCTTGAGTGGAAAAAATATACAGATATTTTCCGGCAATTGGCCACATTCTTTTGCCCAATTATTCTGCTATTTTCCTACATACTCCGGTGATTTTACAAACAATATCTCAATTCGTTTAAGCAAAATATAGTGCTATATTGTTGCTTTTTATCGTTGTATCCTGAAAAACAAGTGTCTCATATATTCACTAAACACCTAGAGTGAGGAACATTATTTATTTTAAAAAAATTATATTTCTCACGAGCCTCAATTTTTCTAATTAATTTTATTATTATTTTCGGCCATCAGGTGCACTTTCCCTGCATTTTCTCCTCTCACTCGGCAAGTCTGTTCTTTCCATCCTCCAACACTGGGTCTTACGTCCATCCACCAATGCCGGGTCTTTTCTTTCCGTCGACCACAAAACGTTTTCCTCTCATCAGAAATTACCACCATTGTTCTCACTCATAACCATCACCGGTGGTCATACCTCACCCACCATCAAATTTCTCAGTCACACATCCGTTGTGAATCATCAACCATCGTCGTGATTCGACTGCATTGTCCGTCGCCATAAAATGTCTGTTCGTCCACCGCCCTAAGGAAATCGTCTTCTCCCCAAGTAAGCCTTTTTTCCTAAACCTAAAACCTAGCCCTAATTTCTATTATCCAATACATAATTTATTTCTCAATTTCTGAAATTGCTATTGTCGATTGAAAGAATTTCTGCACCTAAATGGATGATATAGTGCAGCTGCAAACAACTTGTTTGTGAGCAGCAAAGCAAAAGCGAAAGAAGAGAATCTTTATGGCTAAAACCCTCGTCCTCATCTTCACCTCTGTCGCTAATTGACCTATTTCCCCCTCTCAGAATCCCCTTCCTCTTCACTTCTATTTACATTTCCTCTCCATTCAGGTATGCATACTCTCTTCGTAATTTTGTTGATTATAGTTCAACTTTCGGTTGATATTTTGATATTTTTGTTGATTCTTTTGGATAATCATCATATATTCATTGATTTCATGCTTAAGTTGTGTGCCTGTAATAGGAAAAGGAAACATCATATTGTAATTTATGTTGGAAGGCTTTTTGATTTGTGGAATTGTTGTCAGGTAGTTAACATGCTTTCTTACATATGTAATCTGCTTATTTTATGTAAATTGGATCATGTTGTTGATCTTGATAGTATTGATGGAGTTCATGTTAATGACGATAGACTGTTGCTTCTTGTAGGAAAAGGGTAAAAGTTGGAGTTTAGTTGAATGAATAATGTGTGTCCCTAAAACTATAGTTTCATCTCCGAATTACTTAAAAGCACACACCGTATGAGGTAGCCCACATACATTTAAGAAACATTGCACGTCGATTTATAATTTTTAACATGAACTATGATTTTCTAATCCGAAAAGGACTCAATTTTAACAGCTGTAATTGATGATGGTAAATAATAAGCTGCTACCCTCTCTTTCTAATTGCCCTGGTGAACATGTGTTTGATATTCTGTGAATCGTTCTCCACCTTTGCCTTCTTAGACTGCTTTGTTGTTCGAGGAAGCACATAATCATGCTATTAATGTGTGTGTATGTAATTATGAAGGTGTGCTGCTTATATTCAGTTCTCCCTTCTCTCTTGCAAGCACATCATCATTCTTGAGCTTTCCATGAGGTATTTTAGTAACCATATTACTACTGAACAAGGTCTGATTTTTATTACTCAATTTGAGCGCATATTACTGCTGTCATATCTCTCACTTTATAATTTTTTCTTTTCTTAACCTTTTTGAAAATTTCAGGCCTCTTTTTGTTATTAATTAGTCTATAGGGTAAAATTTTTAAAGTTTTGCATAGTTCTTCTTGAGTGTTCTCCTTTCCATATAAAAGACTAAGAAACGCCCAAAGAAACCCAACAGCCGCAAATATCAGCGTAAATTGAAACACTCGATCAGTGTTTGCTCCTGTTGTTGCCATTCTGTGGAAGACGAAAAATAGAGAGTGAAGAAAGTATATACAGCTCTTTTATTTTTGCAATATTTCATCAAAGTTAATTTTCAGAACTAATAAAAGCAGATCTATGACTTTCTCTTCATTTTACAGTAGCTTTTTTTATTTCTCAATTTGAGCACATATTACTATTAAATGTAATCAAGAGTATTGAACCTGAACGAGGTCTGATTTTTATTTATCAATTTGAGCACATATTACTGCTGCCATGTTTTGAGTTTGTGGACTTTAAACAAATGTGATACAAATTTATATTTCTTTTCCAATTAATATAAAAGGCATTCTATGTTAATCTTCTCTGTTACTTTTCTTTCATTATTCATTTATTCAGATGTTTTGCAAGTGAAAGTATATGTTCTTTCTTTTCTTTTCTATATATTTTTTCCCAGAGGTTGTGTAAGTGTAATATAATGATAAATTGCTGAAATTCATTAATATGTTTGAATAAAATGAAACACATTTTGGAATTGTACCATTAGGCTAGAAGAAGACCCAACATTGAATTAGAGGTAAATTCACAACCAATTGCCCATGTGTGTATGTGTGTATATATATATATATATATATATTTATATATAAATAGAGTAAAGATTATTATGTGGCATTGCCACATGTTCTGCCACATATATAAATGGTGGGCAAGCATATCATCAATATCTACAAGCATGTTGAGATGACAATGCAATGGGTATGTTGAATTACTATTCAATTATTGTTTTGGTTTAGTGACAATGACATGCATACTACTGATTTTTTACAATAATATGTTACGAATGAAATCAAACAAATTTGTTCTCTTTAATATGTTGTTTTAAGGAAAGGTATGCTCTCCCCAGCAGCTCTTATAGGAGAGATTATTTTGATTAGTTAACAAGAAAGCTTACAGTTTTAATGATATGTGTTGGAGATAATTTTATCAACTAATCCAATATTCTCAAGCACCTTTTTCCTCAGTCTATCTTTCCTCAATAACAATGTAACATACTAATTCACACTGTCAATTTGACTTTTCCTCCTGGTTTTCAAGAGTCATCAATTATTTTTTTCAACTTATACCTTAGGAGGTTGCAAATTTTACAATCCTTTATGCTATCTAAGAGAAGGTAGCTTCAAGTTCTTCTTTTATGATGGACTCTTTAATTTTGTAGGACATCACCTTTACAATGATACTCTCTCTGGTAGTAATGATTAGATTAGTGAAAAATAAATAAACATAAACACTATATCATCGCTTTGATAAACTCTTTACGGGTAATTACTGTGTTTGAATTCCCAATAAAATTTCCTTGCGTGTCAAAATGAGTAGATTTTTTTGTTTGATTTTGAGTTCTGCATACTTCTTTTGTGAGGAAATTGGTATTTTGAAATTTTAGTTAAATTTAGTTCATTTTTACTTTGATTTCCTCTTCTTTCCTGGCTTCCTTGAGAATTGGAAGAGAGTAGATTCATGGTCATCTAACGAGAACACAAGATCATATTGTGATATTCTTTGTCATTATTATTTTGATAATAATATGTTATATATATATATATATAGAAAGGTATATATATATATATATATTTGATAACTTGAACGCCCAACTTAATTGGGTAATCGCAGGAAGTAGAAGGAATTGGACATGGAGCTATCATGTTCAAACTTAAGGTTTACGTTTGTAACTGGAATTGTACTCTTGTGAAATAAAAAAAAAAAAAGATTAGATGTTGTGAATTTAAATCAATAAATAAATAGAGGAGCATGAAGGAGAATTGATGGGTTATAAGTTCTATCCTTGTTCAATTAACTAAGATTAGTTTCTTTTTCCTGTGTGTTCCAGATCACTTAACTATTCTTATTAAGTTCAAATGTCATAAAGAATTTATTTAGGATGGGTATGACTTCTGACCGCTGCATTAGTCTTAAGTATACATCAAAATTTGTAGTTATAAATACAATTCAGTAGGTTAAAATCATAACACATATACAATGAAAAGTAATTTGCTTTGATGTTGTTGAGAAATCGTAATATATATTCAGATTCCATTACTTGTGAAATATAAATCTCATATGATTTTGTTTGGATAGGATTTGTTTATTGATACCAGCCACACCCCCTGCATCGATCAATGTGTCACCATTAACTATACTTTTTAATTGGGCAATCTTACAAAAATTAAAGGTACTCTAATTTACTAATTGTCAAGTGCCTTTTATTTTATTTTGTTTGTTGAATGTGTATATATATTTTAGCAACTTTGTGATACTTCTCAAATTGAGAGGTGATAGTTTCTATTCATGTTATTATTTACTTAGAAGAATTGCATCTTGTATTCTATTTCACAAGTTGTATATAGATTTGATTTGTTGTACTGTATATGCACAAATTTGGTAGAAATTTGTGAATGCGTTGATTTAGTTATTTTAGTAAACTTCACTGATTATGCTATAATTTTTTGAATTATCTCCTAAGACTTTATAATAGTTACATTTTTTAATGTTGATGGTTGCGTGTCTTTTTGGTGGTTGTTTAATTAATTGATTGACTTTGTAGCTGAATATAGAGATTTCTGAATCGATGGTGTTTTAGTTATTTTGGTGCTTTTGTAGATGACATAAGATAAGATAGTTTATCTGATTTATGTTAAATAATTAAGGTTTTAAGAATTGTAGCTTGCGAATGAGTTGATTTAGTTAAAAAGTTCTAGCTATATTTTGGTAACGATATATAACTATTAATATTTCGGTATATCGAGGTAAATCGAAAATACACATTAAAAATTCATATATTTTTTAAATAAATAAATAAAATATTATTTCTCTCAAAGTCTTAAGACCCTAACACAAGTACACACAATCACACACACATACCCGGCTATAGATCTCACACACTTTGTCACACCCAGCATAAATAGATTTAAGCTATGGATTATTAAGTAGAATTGAGGTTTTATTTGGGATTAGATTTTCTTATTATTTATTGTGAGGTTTAATTTTAGAGAAAGAACACTTTTAGGAGAGAGGAAATTCAAAGTTTGTTATAAGAATGAGGGTAAATTTGGAAGATCAAGGTTTAGAGTTAGTTAGAGTCCTTATTATTTTATTTAAGAAAGATACACTATTATTTTTTAAGGATTTTCGAAATTAAGCCTTAAGAATTAAATATTAAGAAGTCTTGAGGTTGTTAGATTTATTATATTGGAGATATTAGAAAAATTACCAAGATATGATCAAGATTCCCAAGAATGTTCCAAGATATGTTATACCATATTTTTCACATCTTCATTTTCGGCCAAGATACCATATCTAAGCCATATTTTCCGCCAAGATACCATATCTAAGCTATATTTTCGGCCAAGATACTTTACCAAGCCCAAAATTCGTCCATCACCACCATATATTCACCAAGATCTTATTCAAGCCCTATATCTTTTCCATCCTATAAATATAGGACCCTTATAGGCAGTCAACCCACACACACACCTTCATATTTTCAAGAATTCCCAAAAGAGTAAATATGATCTATTATTTTCGAGAATTCTTAGAGAGAGAGAGAGTTCGAAAGTTTGAGGAGAAGTAGAGTTTTGACGCAAGGTTTTAGCAAGGCCGGACGTACACACAACCCGTATTTTTTCAAAGAAATCAAAGGTGGGGATTCAACGGTGAAAAGTGGTATTTATGGTTCGATTTTTAAATGTTTAGTTGATGTGTTTATTTGTTTATATGCTAAAAAAGGGATACTCTTGTAGTATAAAAAAAAAAGAATGCTTTTATAGCATCAAAAATGGATAATCTTGTAGTATCGAAAATGGATGCTTTTATAGCATCAAAAAGGGATACTCTTGTAGTATCAAAAAGGGATGCTTTTATAGTATCTAAAAGGGATACTCTTGTAGTATCAAAAAAAAGGATGCTTTTATAGTAACAAAAAGGGATGCTCTTATGTAGTATCAAAAAGGGATACGAAAGTCGTATCATATGTTAAGAAAAATGGGTATGTTTACATGTTTCGAACTAACGTCCCCACTGAGTGATTATTTTATGATTACTCACCCCTTTCACCAAATTATATTTTTCAGATTATGTAGAGTAAAGGGCGTGAATGGCAAGCGATGGAGGCGGGTGGATGAGAGTCCTGAATTAATAAGATATTGGACGTTTTTATTATGCAAGTTATTTGTTTAATTAATTTTACAAGATTTTATGTTAAGGATTATGATACTTCTTGTTTTCTTGAAGAGTTTGATTGCATGATTATGATTTATTTTAGTACTTGGATTTTGACTAATTGCAAGATATGTTTTCAATGAATTTTATGCTTATTCGGTTTGATTGATAAGTCATGAAAGATGAATTAGGATGCATGTTAGATACATATTTTATTAGAGATTTTATGAAATTATTAATATGAGTTTTAGTATTTTTGCATGTGTAGGATTTGATGTGTTTCTGTCTTCCAGTAAGTTTTAAGGGATTTTACGGTTTCGTGATTCTATGTTTTGGTAAATTAAATTTGATATTCGGTTACAGTTTTTAATTAGCTTTCAAATGCATCTTGAATCGCATGATTTGGAGTTATAACGAATTAGTTATGAATTTTTGAAAAATATGTGGCAGTTTGTTGAGATTTTCGAATCTTGCGAATTTTTGATAAAAGTCAGTTACGGATAAAATTTGGTAAAAATTATAGATGAGTAATATAGGCAGTCAGTAACCACCATGAATTTTCGTGGAATTTTTCTAGTGGCTTAAGTATTTTAGATTGATTTATTTTGTTGATGACGCACTGCTGAAATTATGCTGAAAGTATGAAATCTCTAAGAGTTTGTGAATTTGTGTGTTTTAATTGATGATCTATGAATTAGATTTTGTGAAATTGCATGATCAATAAGATTTTATTTTTTGAGGCATGTATTTTATGTTTAGGATTTTATTGTTTAAATTATGAGGGTATTTTGATTTTAGTCCCAAAGGTTTTAAAAGAAAAGAAAGAAAATTGTATTCCAAGCATTTTAGTTCACGCTCTAAAGGATATTTTCCAAATTATTAAATAAAAGTGAGACTTCCGCTGTTTATGAAAATTGGGGCGTGACACACTTCTTCCTAAAAATCTCCCAATCTACCGTCGCTGCACATATTCTTCACCGCCGTCGCCCCAATTTCCCTCACCGTCGTCACCCAGTCTCCCTATCACCGTCCTCACCTACTCAGTCTAAATCCCCACCCATTGTATTAATAATGTCAGGTACAGCAGTGCGCCGTTGCATCTCCTCTTCGCCGTTGGCCTGCCTCCAGTTACCGCCGTCAACCCTCCTCCCTTGCTGTCGTTGCCCACCACAAATAATGTATTACTTGAATTAGATCTTGTATATATGTATTATTGTGAAGAATTTATTATTATTTTTAATATGTTGTCTTTGTACTTTTTATCAACTGTCTTCACTCTTCAAGCAGTCATTACATTCTTTTGTTGTTTTGATTTGCTGCTTTTGCCTCATGAATAATTAGATGAGTAGTGCTAGTTTAGATAATGAAATAGGTTTATTCCTTTCCACTTATATTTTTATGAAGGCTTATTCACCTTTGATATCACCAGGCTGGATGAATAATAGTGTGAACAAAATCTAGTGGTCAAAATTGACACCCTTTAATCCATCAGCCTCGCCGAAATGGCATGCTTACTTTTTGGATCTTGGCAGTTATCACTCACGAATTTGCATCCTCTGTTTTAAATGAGACTCGTATTTCGATAATACCAACGTATTTAAATCACGCATATTATAATAATGAAGTAGGTTTTCAGTTTATGATATTTCTTAATTTGTGTTTTTTAATTAATTAAGTAGGTTAGATAATGCTAGTACATACTAAAATTCAAGGCTACTTTAGTAATTGTATACGGCATTAACACAATACAAAATGGCAGCAGATTTAGATCCATTTAAAAAAAGAAAAGATAATTGCAACAAATTAATTAAAATAAGTGGAACAAACCATAACATAATAGTTTTTTATTTTGGCAACATATATAATGAAACACATACATTATTTGTCACAAGACATTATTAGTCAGCTTCTTATCCATTAATAATATCAGCATTTTGGTAATTAAGATCATGTGGGGGTGGCGACGATGGAAATAGCTTTTTACACTTTTTTTTTTATCACAAATAGGCAGGCACCCAACGTTGATTACACCCTTGCTACAGTCCTTAAAACATGCCTTGAAACAAGCTGCATAATCTGCTTCTGCAACACATATCATAAGGCACATAATTAATGCCACAATATTTACCAGACTCATCGACCCTTTGATCATAAATTTTTGTTGAACAAAAAGATGGATGTGCTAGTATATATTAGTTAAGTATATGAGTATATTCTTATTTCGTGCTCTGGGCCCTAGGTTCAGGTCCACTTTGAGTCTGGGTCAGGGGCTCGATCGGCACCGCTGTCCCAGACACACCCATGGCCACATTCTCTTTCCTCCCCCCTGCTAGGAGAGTCGCTATATTCAAAGTCGAAGCTTTCCGCTGACCACTGACTTCTGTTATCTGACTTGTCAAAGCCTGATTTACTGCCTACTAAATTAATGCCATGCGCCCTAAATTTCCGGACATGTTCGGGGTTCTAAATTCCGGCAACCTCTAGGTCTCCACGGCTGGCGCACTCAGACCTCTAGCTCGGGGCACGCCTATGGCCATTCAGATCCGGGCTCAGAGCCAATTTAGACTTATGGAATGTAAATTAGATCCGGGCTCAGAGCCAACTGAGACTTATGGGATATACGCAATTAGTTCTACAACAAAAAAGGGTGTGTTCAATCCAGATCTCAGAGAATTTGATCATTATCTCGCCTCTGACCTCTCAGAGACAGTCATCTCACTATGGCAAATAAACAATATATGTTTGTACATTTATCATCATTCAATCATTTTAGACCATGCTTTAACAACATATTCATCAAGAGACAATTCATCACGCAAATTCCCGATTCATACCCGACTCATTTTATAAATAATTATTTCAAAGATGATTTTCGAGAAGTATCTCAATTATAAGGCTAATCCAATTTCACATGCTAGTTTTACTAAGCATATATCAAATATTGTGTAAGAGAATTACCACGTAGTTTTCAGCGTGTGTTCAGCACGTTATATTCCAAAATCATCAAAGAAAATAACTTCTATAGATCTAAAACATAGGCTTAACTCTATATATGTCAAGTTTCACAACTTCGGATTAGATTTTCAATGTATCTTTGTGATACGTCAACTAAGCAAGAGATATTGACACGAATTCATGACATGCTTCATGTATTTTCACAAAATCTTCTTTATAAAATTATCCATACGTATCTTCATATATTTAATTCATCTTCGTCGTATACTAAGATCGATCGTCTCTAACCAATTTAGCACATGTTCTCATGATAGATTCACATTTATCAAATAAGTCACTAGGGATTAATTGGCAAAACCAATTACTAATTCTCATTCAGTCTCTGCCAAGTCTAAGTTTCATCATTTGATAATTTATAATGTATAATCATTGTGATATTTCATCTTCTCACCTCTGAATTCGAGACATCACGGTCTTTAACGCACTTCTTTCACATAATAGACCTTATAGTCATCAATCTTTTTCATATCATCATATTACACAAATATATGTTACTATTATAGCCAAGGATGAAAATATCGCTATCGCAAGTAATATCGCAACCTTAAATTTACGAAAATATCGATGGATATATCGATATCGCATATCGATATCGCAAAAAAATAGAAAAATAACGGAAACTTTATTAAAATTTTGGAAATTTAATATGAAATTTTAGGGATTATTATAGCATGTTATTATTCATATGTTTCATTTAAGATCACAAAAAATTGACATGTTTAAAGCAAATAAATAGATAATGGACTATATAATCATTGTCTGACATTAATCAATTAATAATATAATGCATAATACAATAAATGATGATTTGAATTACATGATACAATACATTTAGTACCAAAATGATGACCTATGGGGTTCAAATATAGAAGATGGAATCCCATCTTTGTCCAAACAATATTGGTACCAACTCATTGCATTAGAATAATCCTGCATATAGTTATGCACATGTCATTCATATGTTTCTCTATCTCTTCCAACTGTTTCACCATAGATTGGATAGTGTGCACTAACCCAATGATTTTGTTGATATGAAAATGGATGTTGAAACATATTTTGAGTATTCCAACCAAATTGTGAACTCGAATGTGTGTCAGAAGCATATGAAAGAATATACAATTTCTAAAAAAAATTATCATTTGAAAATTGTATAAAAATATAAAAAAAGAAAAAAATTGCGATTTTTTATGTAGTGCGATATTTTGCGATATATCTGCGATATTTCCCGATTTTCAATTAATTTTGTACTACGAGTGAACCGATATCGATATCGATATCGATATTTTGCGATATTTTGAGATATATCCACGATACTTTGTAAAAATACATTGTACCCCAATATCCAAGGATGAAAATATCGCGAAATATCGCGGATATATCGCAAATTTTGAGTATGCGATATGGATATTGGGGTACAATGTATTTTTTACAAAGTATCGTGGATATATCGCAAAATATCGCAAAATATCGATATCGATATCGATATCGGTTCACTCATAGTACAAAATTAATTGAAAATCGGGAAATATCGCAGATATATCGCAAAATATCGCACTACATAAAAAATCGCAATTTTTTCTTTTTTTATATTTTTATACAATTTTCAAATGATAATTTTTTTTAGAAATTGTATATTCTTTCATATGCTTCTGACACACATTCGAGTTCACAATTTGGTTGGAATACTCAAAATGTGTTTCAACATCCATTTTCATATCAACAAAATCATTGGGTTAGTGCACACTATCCAATCTATGGTGAAACAGTTGGAAGAGATAGAGAAACATATGAATGACATGTGCATAACTATATGCAGGATTATTCTAATGCAATGAGTTGATACCAATATTGTTTGGACAAAGATGGGATTCCATCTTCTATATTTGAACCCCATAGGTCATCATTTTGGTACTAAATGTATTGTATCATGTAATTCAAATCATCTTTTATTGTATTATGCATTATATTATTAATTAATTAATGTCAGACAATGATTATATAGTCCATTATCTATTTATTTGCTTTAAACATGTCAATTTTTTGTGATCTTAAATGAAACATATGCATAATAACATGCTATAATAATCCCTAAAATTTCATATTAAATTTCCAAAATTTTAATAAAGTTTCCGTTATTTTTCTATTTTTTTGCGATATCAATATGCGATATCGATATATCCATCGATATTTCTGTAAATTTAAGGTTGCGATATTACTTGCGATAGCGATATTTTCATCCTTGCCAATATCCATATCGCATACTCAAAATTTGCGATATATCCGCGATATTTCGCGATATTTTCATCCTTGATTATAGCAAATGTGTGTTACAATATTATAAAAAGTTGTTATTTTGCATATATTCATTTTTTTTATTAGAATAAATATTTTTAACATAATATAAGAGAAAAATCATGTGTGTTACTATAAGAAAACATATTGATTTTTCATAAATATTTATTTATTTGTATAGAAATAATTATTTTTTATATAATAACACATATAAAATAGTAAAAAGTGTATTAATATATGAATCAATATACCTAGATTTAAAGGAATGATGATTAAATTAAAAAACACATACATATTCTTATAAAAGTACATTTTCTCTTACAGTAACACGTATTTGCCTATATTGTAACATACATTTGTCCATATAGTAACACAAATTGGGTGTGCAATGTTACTATTAGAGCAAATATGTGTTACAATCTTATAAAAAGTTGTTATTTTGAATATATTCATTTGTTTTTATAGAGTAAATAGTTTTTAACATAATATAAGAGAAAAATCATGTGTGTTACTATAAGAAAACATATTGATTTTTTATAAATATTTATTTATTGGTATAAAAATAATAATTTTTTATATAATAACACATATAAAATAGTAAAAAAAATATATTAATATATGAATCAATATACCTAGATTTAAAAGAATGGTGATTAAATTAAAAAACATATACTTATTCTTATAAAAGTACATTTTCTCTTACAGTAACACGTATTTGCCCATATTGTAACACATATTTGCCCATATTGTAACACAAATTGGGGGAGCAAATGTGTGTTACTATTAGAGAAAATGTGTGTTACAATCTTATGAAATGTTGTTCTTTATATATATATATATATATGTATTCATATATTTTTATATAATAAATAATTTTTCATATATATAACACAAAAGCAATATGTGTGTTACTATAAGAAAATATATTATTTTCTCATAAGTATTTATGAAAAAAATAATATTTTTGTAGTAACACACATTTATTATTAGATTGTATGAAAAAATGTTATTTCTACAAAAACAAATGAATATATGTAAAGAAAATAACATTTAATCTAATTGTAATACACATTTTGCTTATTAGTAACATGCATTTGGCCAAATAGTAACATACCTGGGAGCGAAACAATCTGGAATTATAGTTGCGAATTTATTTTTTAGAAAAAGACAAAATCTGACCCGACCCGGTTAGGATCCGCGATTTTTTTTTTAAATTTACCCGTTTCACGTGAGTGTTCCTAAAAATAAAAAGTAATGAAGAGAATATCCATTTCCCAAGAGTAGGTCTCTTGTGCACCAGTTACAACGTGCAACTCAAGTTCATTTTAAAAAAAATTGCACAATTTATTATTGAAAAGTTACACCATTAAAGATACACTTTTCAGTAATAACATGTGTAACTTTTTAATAGTATTTTGTATAACTTTTAAAAAATGAATTTAAGTTGCACGATGTAACTGGTGCATACAAGACTAAGTCATTTCCCAGGGCGCATGTGAATATAAAGAGAAGAAAAGGAGAAAAATTGAAGAAAAATATACATTATTATCTGTAATAATTAAAATTAAAATTAAACTTATCCGTATCTCAAATAAACCTAATCCATTTTGAAGATCGTGGGCCAGATGCTATGGATAAATTGTAATTAATATGGCTTTCTATTCCCATGTATATGCATTTAGACAGCCACCTTGGATTGCAACTACCTTAATTATTGTTCAATAACTCATTTCTAAATCTTGTGTGACACTATTTTTCTTAAGGCAACGTTTGTGTGAATAAATTTCAAGTAAATTTTTTATCTGAGAGTATTAGTTATTTTTATTAAAGATGTTGATTATTTTCACTAAAAAAATTATTATAAAGAATACTAATTATCTTTTCCAAATAATATTAATTAAAATTATTAATTATTTCATTAAAAATATTAATTATTAAATTTAAGAATATTAATTGCAAATCACTCGCATCATAAAAGTTCACACTACATATATTCATTTCAAGGATAGATTTTGGGGTGGGTTAGGATTTGGAGGACCCATAATGCGACAAAATTGAATTAATTTAAATCTTATCTATTAATTTCTCATTTATATCTTCTATCCTTAATATTATATGCACCAAGTGCACCATACAATTTCAAATATATTTTAAAAAAAAATATAAAATATTATTAAAAAGTCACATATATTATTATTGAAAAATTTAATTTTATTGATTTGATTTTTCAATAATAATAAGTATAATTTTTCATTAACAAACAGAGTAACTTTTAAAATATATATATTTGAATGACACAATGCACCCGGTGCAGAAGAAGCTTGCTCTATCTTCTAATTTGAGTAAAAATATTGTGTACTAGCCGTAACCGATAATTACAAACAATATAGTTCAACGTAAATAAGTAATGTTAGAATGAAAATCATTAATATTTTTTTAGCAAAGCAACTAGTATTATATATACATGTTCCTGAAATGCATAACTAAGTACATTTTAGTAAAATAATTAGTACTATATATTATTGTTCTTGAAATGCATAGTGTAATTATTGTGTATTTGCCTTCTAATTTATTTACTTTTTTATTTTTTTATCGGTAAATGTTAAGTAATTAGAAGATAGTTCACAAAATTCTCTAATACTTCAAAAAATTTCTTCAAGCAAACTTATAACCCCCTTAATTCGTCCTCAAAGGGAATCAAATTTGATCATACTCAAATGAGGAGTCCAGTAGCAAAGTGAGCTAACTCACCTGATTTATTTATTTTCTTATTATAGTTGTTGAATTTTGAGCTTCTCACCTAACAGTCTCACGATAATTTAACTAATCTCAAATAATAAAAATAACTCTAATAATTCAGCCTATGATTTTTATCCTTCAATGTTGTTCTATTTTGAACTGTAACTATAATTATCTGCAAATGAAGATGAAGTATTTGTGTGAAATTTTTTTACCTTAAAACTAGTTAGTTTTCAAAATATATTGTTTCAATTTAGGGGTATTGCGTTTCACTAAAGAGTATTATTTTTAAAAGACATATATATGTTATTTTTCTCTAAGGAACATTTAATTGTTTCACTATAATTATATATATTAATTCCAAATCAATTTCACACTATACACCCTCTTGAATCAAAAATTGAAATATAATTAATTTGACACAAATATAATACTCCCTCTATTTCACAGGAATTTACACACTTTTCTTATTTGGACGTTCCACATAAATTTGTACACTACTAAAAAAGAAAATATTAATTTACGTGCACACTCACAAACCTATACACATACTTACCCATATGTAATTACTTTATATATAAAATACACTTTTATTAAAAAAATGTGCCTCCTACGGGACGGAGGGAGTACAAACTTAGGTGTACATGGGCGTTTTATTAAATAATTGCCAAACATGGAATAGATTTTGAGGGTATGAAAGTTAAAGCTTGTGAGTTTAGATGGCAGGTGAAATTACTTTGCTTTCTTTAATGCTCATTTGGGGCTCAGATTCTGAATAAGGCGAATTTACTTTGCTTTCTTTTAATGTTCATTTGTGGCTCAGATTCTGAATAATTAAGCTTAATATTCACGTGCATGTCACGTGGATGTGCAATAATTATTTGATGATTTCACAATAATATAATATTCACCAAGTTTTATCCTATAAATAAGATGTTACCCTAATAAGTTCTCTCACTAATCTTTCAAATATTTCTAGAGCACTAATTTCTCGCTCTTCAAACTTGTTTGGTTGTGTTCTTGAAAATGGGTCGAAAAATTGATATGAAAAAAATTGACAACACAACGAAATGTCAAGTAACATTTTCAAAACGTCGTACCAGCTTGATGAAAAAAATTGGCGAATTATCAATATGTTGTGATGTTGATGTTGCATTTGTTGCTTTTTCGCCCTCTGGTCGCGTTAGCAAATTTTCTAACAAAAAAAGGTCTTTTATTTATTTATTTTTGAAATAATAATTGAATTTTTATTTATTCTGGTATCCCTTTAGTAGATCTGATTCTATGAAATTTCTATTTTTACAGGATTGAAGATGTGCTCGTGCAGTATGTCAATCTACCTGCAGACGAAAGATTAAGGCAAGCGTTCATTTTCAATGAATTTATCAATGACTAAATTTTTTTAATTAAATTTTTTCTCCACAAGATTTTGATTGAATTTTTGCTATGGTCGCTCTCTTGCTGTGGTTATTGATAAGACAGTCATATAGATAACATTGAGGTATGTTTTTTAAAATTTTTTATTAGTTATATATCATAATAAAATGTAAATTAAATAGAATAAATCAACTAATTTTTATTTAATGTTGCAACATGAAGGGGAAAATGAAGAAGTTGAATGAGCTTAGTCACATCCATGGTGACAACAGCAAGCTGCAGTTTCTGGAAAAGCAGTAACACACTCTCTCTCTATATATATGTCTTTGTGTATATTATTTCGACACCCTGCAATAAGACTTTTTTTATTTTTTGGAAAAGCTTCAATAAGATGCTCACATAAATTTGTGGGTGTGTTTTATGTAATTTAGGAGACAAATGAGATATATTTAGGTTTTGAATTTTAAACTAAAACTAAAAACAAGGTTGTCATGGTATATAAACTAGTTTTATTGTAAAACTAATTTAAAATTAATACTTTATAATAATATATTTAATTAATTTCTTAATAAAACTACTGTAGTAAGCTTGACAATAGGGTTAGATAGAATAGGATAAGGTAGGGTAGGAGCGAATATTTTTAAAAATGACATTTTCACTAATTTCCCGTCGTATAATAATTATACATTTGCAATTCTAAAAACTCCGTTTTATCGCCAATAACTAATAAATAATATGTTTGTCGTCTTTGGACCTTGCCTTTTTCAAATAGAATGTTTTAAATGTACCTGGTGCACGGTGCATTAGTTCAACAATTGAAGTTATTTATACTAAAAAAATATGAGTTGATTGTCCTGAAAACTGATATCAGTATAAATTTTTTAGTGTATTAATTAGCCCATATTTTTCAGTATAATCAGTCGATACTTTTCAGTGTAAACAATCTCAATTGTTGAGTAAATGCATCATGCGTAAGTTTGCAAGAGACTTACTCCTTTTTTATTTATATATTTATATTTTTTAGTAATTACTCTATACAGTAAATTATATTGTTTGAAATTTTAGGTTTTGTCGCATAATTATCATAAGATCCTTCTCTCAAGATCACAAAGCTTTGTTTCTTATTTTAATTGAGGTTTCCAATGGAATTGCTCACCTGAATAAGTCTTCATTAGCTTTACTTTTTATTTTAATTGAGGTCCTAGTGGAATTGATACATGAATTAGTCGTCATTAAATTGGATGCCAAATCATTAAAAGCAATATCATATTTTATGATTTTAAAATCAGTAGTCTATGATTTCCATTACACTTTTTCTTTATCATTTTGAAAGAAAATGTTAATTATATTATTCTCATATATTAAGATTCGTTATAATGTACTTTTATTTACAAGTTATACGATAATTACTATACAAGCACAATTATTTTTCTAAGCCATGCATGATAAAAAAAATATTCAAGGAAACATTATTTCAACAACACACATTGCAAAACACAAATGACTGTGTGCATAACAAACACTTGAATTTTTCTGCTCAATTTTAATATTAAATTTTTTATTTATTTAAAATATATAGTACACTATAAACGGTCTGTGTGTATGTTTTTTTTTTCAATTAGGGTATTATTGATTAATGTTTGGAATATTATTGATTACTTATTACTAATTATTTTTTAGGTACTATTCATTATATTGATTAGAGTGATTTTTTTTCAAAATAAAATTGTATACCATGCTGTATATTGAAATGATATTCAATTACAAAATAGAGTGATTTACATATAAATTCAAAAAAGTAACTATATTTACAAATACGTTCACAATATTTGCACAGAAATACTTTTTTTTTTCTGCACAGAAACATATATATATATATATATTTTTGCATAAAATCTATTTGTAAATATAATGATTTTTTTTAAACATATATGTAAATTACCCTACAAAATACACTGAGCACATCGTTTGGCATCATATGCGTTTTGCTACTTAACATAATTTTATACTTTTCTTCATCAACTATATATATATTGATTATTAATTAGTTAGCGCGTGTGTATCTAACCACAACAATTTGCTCGTCATGTGCTGCTACTTCTGCATGACCTCGGAAAATCAGAAAGGAGGTACAACTATATATATATACTTCACTTTTTTTTTTTTAGAAGTTGAAATAAATTACTTCTTTTTACAATTGAAACTCGATCTCTCATGCCATCAGAATCTGGAGCTTCAAATTAAGAAAGCCAGTATAGAACTGCATATGTTGGAATCCGATCTCAGGTATATATAATTAGCAATTTTAATGTTATTATTAATTACATATATAGTTGTGAATTTGATTTAAAAAAGAGTCATGCAATTTGTAGGGATTATGAAGTTGGTGCTGGACAAGTGCCTTCTCTCCATCTACTATCATGGATTGAGAGAAACTTGAACTACTCTTTGCAAAGAGTTTTAGCCAGAAAGGTAAGTTGAGGTGTATCCCCTAAAAATATATATACTCCTCCCAATTTTATTTACTCATTTAATTTTTTAATGTTTTTTAAGTGAATTTAATTTAAAGTATTTAAATGAATAAAATAAACAACATTTGTATATTGGTTCAAAAAAATGAATATATTCACAATATTTGCACAGAAAAATATAATTTTTCCTGCACACAAGCGTAGTGTTAATTAATTTTGTGAACCATTTTATAATTTTTCTATAAAATAATTATTTTATATATAAAAATATTAATTAATTTAAATGAATGAAACACTGAAATATATTTTTGTATATAATTATTAGTGAAAGTAGTGTAATTTAAAAATATATGTTGGAAGTGAGTAGTTGCATGAAATAATAAAATTGAGACGGAGGGAGTCTTATTTCAATCTTATATTAATATAGAACAACATTGCGCACAAATTGCATGTGCGAATTAAAACTCCCTCCGTTCCAGTAGAATTTGAATCCTTGAAATTTAATTACATGATTTAAGAAAAATATATATTTTTAAAAATAAAGTAGTAAAATATAGATAAATGTGTGTGAGTGTACATATAAATCGATGTTTTATTTTATAGAGTTGTGCAAATTAATAAAAGATTTCCAAAGTAGATTAGTTTCCATGCATGTCATGGAGGGAGTATTATTAAGTGGAAATAATTAATACTGACTCATGACAATCATGTTGAATGAAAACTTGTCCAGTGAAGTGCAGGTGTTGCAATATATATATATATATATTGTATACTAATTACATTATTTTTGATAAGAATTCTCTCCAGAAGGAACAAAATCAAATAGAGGCATTGGAGAATGAACCTCAAAACCCAAAGTTATCTATTTTCAATGGAAACTGTGAAGCTTCATCATCTGTAAATCCTAATACTGCAAGGAATATTATCTTAATGCAACTTGATCCTCGGATAAGTCCATTCAGGTTAAATTATATATATATATATATATATATATATGAATTGCAATAAAATTATAATTTCTCTGAATTAATAATTAGGTCCATTATATATATTAATAATATTTAAATTACAATTTTACTTGCAGTGCTAGAATGCGTGATAATACTCAGAATCAACAACATTCCAACTTACTTGGATCGAATATTGTAACTCCAAATAGTCGAATCTCATCGCTTCTAATTCCAGCAGAGGTAGTCAAAAAATTATTTCATTTAATAGTATTTTTATTATGGGAAAATACACTTTTTTATCCTATAAGTTTCGTTGACTTTGGTTTTCGTCCTCTCAAGTTTTGAATTTTGATTTTCGTCCTTTAACTTGCCAAAAATTATGGTTTTCGTCCTCTTAAGTTTTGAATTTTGGTTTTCGTCCTTTAACTTACCAAAAATTATGGTTTTCGTCCTTCAACATAAACCAAAACAAAATATTAGAATAAGTCAAATTAAATTTTTAATTTTAAAAATATATCAAAATTTTATTTTTTTAAAACAAAATTAACTACCAACTATTTCAACTTTAAAAGTGTTCATATTTAATTTAAATAAAAAAAATATTTGAATTTGTCAAAATTAAAATTATAATTTTGATAATATGTCAAAATTATATTTTTTTAAACAAAAATTATATAAAAACTTACCTAAAACATAGCAATAACATAGAAAAAATTATTTACGAATTTACATAAATTATTTACGGTTATATTTTGTAATTATCCTAACAAAAATTTAAAACCTTTCATATTAAACTCAAACCAAAACAAAATAAAACATTTGAAATTTTGAAAATGTCAAAATTAAAAAATATGTCAAAATTATAATTTTTTTAAACCAAAAATATTTACTTATTTACCTAAAATGTAGCAATAACATATTATCTTTTTTACGAATTTACCTTAAATTTTTTTTAAAGAATTTACCTAAAAATATTTACTGTTATATTTTTAATTATCATAACAATTCTTTTTTTTTTTTTTGAAATTTTAAAATCATATCTATTATATAATTTTAAATTTAAAACCATCAATATTAAACTAAATACACAAAAAAAATTTGAATAGGTTGAAGGACGAAAACCATAATTTTTTATAAGTTAAAGGACGAAAACTAAAATTCAAAACTTAAGAGGACGAAAACCAAAATTTTGGTAAGTTAAAGGACAAAAACCAAAATTCAAAACTTAAGAGGACGAAAATCAAAGTCAACGAAACTTATAGGACAAAAATGTATATTTTCCCTTTTATTATTAATAGAAACTTATATGTCCCTTAATTTAATTAGTAGTTGAATTCTAAATTAAAATGTGTACATATATATATATATAGGCGGTGTTTTCAGATTCAACTCACATGTCTACAAAAGGCTTACACAACTTCCAAGATCCAAGGTAAAATTATTCATCCTTCTAGTCATGATTAATGATATATATATACATATTGGTTAAATTATATATATATTTTCTTAATTTGTTCAGTAGATTCACACATGTCCCTGCAACGGTTGAACCTGCAAGGTACGTAAACTTAAATTGTGAACCCATTCCCCGGCCCTCAATTTCATTCTATCATGATCGATCTATATATATTTTGTTTGATTTTATATATAATTTAAATTGTTATAATTAAATGTAGTTTGAAACATACGAATATTATAATTTACATGATTAATATATGTCGATCAAACTATATATATTTTCTTTGAATTTGTGTTTATCACAACAACAGTCCATTCAAGGTAAACTTAAATCAAGAATTCATCTCCCTCCCCAAATTCCCTTCTTTATTCAGGTCGTTATGTATATTTCGATTTCATAATTTAATATACAATTTAAATTATAACAGTTAAATATAATTTTTGATATATTAATATTATTAGATATATTTTGCATGATCGTCTTGATTAAATTACACATTCTTTATATTTTTCAGCAGGTTCCTACCTATCACAACAACTGCCGATTCAAGGTAAACATGAATTGTAACCCTCACCCCATTAGTTATATCATTTTATATATGTACGATTTAAATTACTAAAATTAAATACATTTAAAATATCAGATTTAGCATGTTCATGATAAAATTACTTTAAAAAAAATATTGTTCATTAGATACGCGCTTATCACAACACCAATTAATGATCGATCCAAGGAAAAGTTAAATTATATATGAATTCATCTCCCTTAACATGCATGTATCATCTCTATCCTTATACTAATTATGTATTATGATTAAATTAAATCAAATTCAATATATATATAATTGTAGATTTGCATTGGACGGTGTTTGTAAAACACCTAATTCAAATCGATTATATACAATTAGCTAGAGATGCACTAATATTAAATCTAGCTAGTGTGTTCATATTGCTTAAGTAATTATATTTCTCTCTAATTAATTTAATTAATAAATAAATAGGTTCCGGTCTATCCCAACAAAGGACAACCCATGCATGCAATTCTCAAACCATATGATGTTGATGAACCAACTACAACAAATCCCTACAAACATGGATGTTTTCTTCAATTCAAAAATGTATTCCATTAATAGTAGCTTCAACCCTTCAAGTATGAATGAAGGCCAAACCAATAGCGATGACATGTCGAAAAATGAGGTCCCACCGCCCGATCAGAAAGGTCACCAGGACGATGCTAATATTTTTCCCCAGGTAAATATTTATATAAAATATATATATAATTCTAAAAATTAATATTGATTTGATTAAGATTTCATTTAATTTCAATCTATTGTATTTTAGGATGGTAATGGAGATAATGCAGTTGCCCGGTCTACTATACAAAAGGATGGTTTAACGTGGGAGTGGGGCAACTTGCTCCTTGATGAGAATTTCAACATCCAACATGATTCATAAATATAAACT
Source organism: Prunella vulgaris (assembly GCA_026898435.1). Taxonomy (NCBI): domain Eukaryota; kingdom Viridiplantae; phylum Streptophyta; class Magnoliopsida; order Lamiales; family Lamiaceae; genus Prunella; species Prunella vulgaris. The sequence continues at coordinate 1,153,551 of JAPKLY010000028.1, forward strand.
TTATTTATTATTCTATGCACTTTTATTATGAATTCAAAATATATGGTGTTCTAGTTATTACAATATCAAAGGTTCCCTTTGAGAGCAAATGAAAATAACCACATCTTTTTAGCATATTGAACAATATCTCGTTTATTTTTGTGGTGTGCAAATACTTTATAAATTGAACGATATTTGTGTTGGGAATACTTTCCCCTTCTTCAAGTTGAGTTGTTTGCAATATATGTTTGTGCAAGGTTGCTCATATATGTATGGATGTTATGGATATGGGTATCCTTTATAGCTTATATTCTCACTAGTTAAAATTTCAAACGAGGAAAGGAAAGTAAAAAAATAATGCAATTAGTAGTAACAATTAAATGAGTACTAAGTCACACAATAGACCTAAATTATCTCCCATTTAACGAAGCAAAAGACTTGATTGGAAATTCTTTAATGCTAAATATTTTCTTTTCACCCGCAACTGTATGGGATCATCTTAGTAACTAACATGTTGGTCTAGTAGTGATGATGATCTAGAAGAAGGGAGGTGAATGGACCTCCAAGCAAACTATAAAATATTTTCAAAAACAAAGGACTAGGTAGAACCTTCACACTACCTTTGAATAAAATTCACAAGTGCTCTGGACCTTAAACATCACAACTGCAGACAATAGAGTTTACAACTGTAGAGTTTGGATAGAAAACAAGATCAACTTATAGATATCTTTTGCAGAGTTATTTCTCACATTTTAAAAAGTGTCTTAAGATACTTCTGAGTGCAGTGAAATAAGTGTAAGTTTTAATGGAAAAATGTAAACAATTGAATATATATATATATATATATATATAACTGAGTGACTAGACAGTCTGCAGTAGTAGATTTCATGTTCTGTCTTTTAATGCTCTAACTTTTAAAAGCATTGATGTATGTAACAAGAGAAATAATGAATATAAAATGCAAATTAAATAAGAATAGATAGATAACAAATAAAGACATTAATAAGAACATAACAATTTATAGTGGTTCAAAGACTGTAAAGTCTTCCTACATCCAATGTTACACCACACAGATGTCAAATTCAATAAAAAAAATTACACATATCTTACAAATGCTTCCCCCTACTAACTAGTCCTCACTCATATCAATATTCTAAGTGAAACACTAACATGTTCACTTAGAATAACACTGGTTCACACTAAACATTTACCTCACAAAGATAAATGTGCACTAAGTAGATAACAAAATAAAATATTGTGAGGGAACAATAACAAATTGTGATTCTTTATAAGAAATCCTAGCAAACTGTCCCAAGAATCACTTAACAGAATAAAACTTGAAAATCTCTCTAAAAACTTGTTTGTTGTAGACTTGCTTGGTAGGAATGCTTGAATGCTCTAATTGTTGTACTTGCTCCTTCAGACTTGTTCTTCCATTAAATAGATGAAGAGGTGCGGCTATTCGTTGAGAAATTCAAATTTTATATTCAGGATACACTCCTCTTTCTCACTGTTTTCTTTTCATGTGTGAAGTAGTCTTCCCTCTCAATTCAGAATAGTAGTGGTTGTACTATTTGTCCTTTCTCAAAATCCCATAACAGTTGTTGTTAATCTTGAGTTTTGAGGTTTCTCAGCATCAATCAATCCATAATAACTTGTGAGTGAGTGCAAGTTTATGCTTCACCTAAACTAGTATTAAGACTCTTCGAAACTTTTGTTGATCTTGTACTAAACCTTCAAACGGCTCTCTCTAGCTGTAATTTTGTTGGGATATTCACTGAGTTTTTATTCATATTCTAAAACCCCTGAAAAGATGATTTACCTAATTATAAACCCAGGATTGTATAGAGTCAGGAATAGCTTCAAGATAGATTAGACTTTTTATACTTACAAGTATTTAGTTCAAGGGGAACCGTCCTGAAGACCGAGTCATCATGAAGACGATACTGAGAAGACCACTAATGTTCTACTGACTATTTCTAAGCAAGGTCAGGACAGGGCATTTTAGTGAAGGCGGAAGTAGTCTGAGTATTCAGGTTGGGTGTTCAATTAACTAACACTTCGTAATTCCTGAAGGAAAGAGCTACAGAATGTCAATAAAGTCAATAAAGAAAACATTTATACCTGAGTTAAGTTGTAAATCACTCAGAGTATTAATAGTATGATGAAGCATTGAAGTCTTGTCATAAATAGCCGTTTGAAGGACAACCAGTAAGACGAAGACACCTATGTACAGATAGGTGACATCTTCATTAAATGTCTGCAGTCAAAGGCGGCGCCAGAAGACCTTTTCACCAAAACAACATGTTGAAATGTAAACTTTACATCTCTAGGTTGTCACATACCTAAAATAGAAAGATTATTTCGATCTCCTCTAACGGATCTGTTACAAATCTTTCCTATAAATACAGAAGACCTTGCACCCAAATAAGGTTACAGGAAATTTTGAAGTTGAAATTAACCAAAGATTCAAACGCTCAAATCACTTAAGCATGCAACACTCTGCAAGTTTAAATTTCCCTTGTGGTGTGATAGAATATTTTCTGTATTAGCTTAGTCATGATAATCCATCCTTAACATTGTTTTGTTTGTAAGGATTATCACACCATAGTTGGAAACTGTTTAAAAACTAAAACTCTGAAGTAGTGAATTGGTGAAGTGGGAAGGACTAGGACTTCTAAAACTACATAGGGGTCAAGTTCCTAAGAGAGAAAGGAGATTGTCGTGAACCTTGACACGTAAAAATACTAGTACAAAATCCTAAGAGAGGATTTCTCATGCTAAATCAGTACCATGGATTAGGAGCTTGAGTCTCTGAACCACGTTAAATTTCTTGTGTGCTTATTTAGTATTTTGCATCCTTGAACTGTCATTTCATTAGTTAGGTATTCAACATTGTTTTTGTTTAGGAAGAATCAATTCTCCTGACCTGACCGGCGCACATTCCTTAACCACGCTTTCAATGCTAAGCTAAAATATTTTCAGAAAACATAAAACGAGTATAATTCAAAGCTCACACTTCCGCACTTAATCAGGCTTGTTTAGATAGCTATCCAACTGACTAGCTTCCAAGCGGTCAATAGATGGGTTATCTTTACCGATCTTACACTGAGCACGTTTTCAGGACTCAGTATATTTGGTTCCTGAATTGTCAGTTCGAGCGACATCAATTTCAGTGAACATCATCACTTTAAGCTGCTGAGTTCTAGGGAGTTCATTCTGGAAAGGAAAAATTGTTAATAGTATATTCCCCCCATACACTGATTCAAACTCATTTCGGGACCAACAAGTGGTATCAGAGGAGTAGTTTGCAAGACCACTGACTTTGAATACTAATAGTTTTTTAGGAGAAACTGTTGGAGGTCTAACTGCACTAGATCTACGTGTTTTCTGAAAATTGCATTCATGGCATCCTCTAGACGCCTTGAGAATAGCCTACCTGAGTTCTCTGTCGCTAACTACGACTATTGGAGATTCAGGGTCTTGGTACATCTCTACTGTATCCATGATCAGATGTTTATGGTCATTGAGAAGGGCTCATGACGGATAGAACTGTTACTTTCCCTGTTACACGTACAGTGCCTGTTCTTGCTCCTGTAGGTCTTGAATTGGTGGACAGAGACAAGCTGACCACTGACCATATCGAGCAAATAAGCCTGGACAACGTAGCCAAGAATATAATTCTCCACAATGTTCCTTATGAGAATTCTGTCAAGTTGATGCATCTGATGACCGCTAAGGAGATTTGAAATACTCTAGTGGAGATGTGTGAGGGCTCTGAGAAGATTAAGAAGAACCGAAGGGATATGGCCATTCAGAAGTTTGAGGCCTTTAAGATGTTGGAGGATGAGTCCATTGATCAGATGGAGTCTCGTTTCATTAAGCTGATGAACCAGCTAGCATTTCTTGGGAAAGAGATTCCCAGGAGGGAGGTTTCTTCTAAAGTCCTGAACTTTCTCACTAGAAAATGGAACATAGGGGTAATCATGTTGAAGAAAACCTAGGATTTTACTAACGTAACCATGACTCACCTCTTTTCAGAGCTAAAGGCTCTTAAGTTTGACCTCAACAAGAGGAAAAAGAAGGTTGAGATCAGTGGGGACGATAGTGAGAAGAGGACTCCAGAATAGGAGAAGAGCATTGCTCTGAAAGCCACTCCTGAACGTGAAAGCTCAACTCTTGCTTCGGCACGACGCTTCCAGAAGCTCAACTCTCGCTTCGGCAGGTATATGAAGTATTTTAATGATAACAGACAGGGACAGGAGAAGACAAGCAGCCCCAGGAGATCCAGCCTCTGGAGGGAAGATATGAGGGGATCTGAGTCAAGACGTGATTGTGAGGAGCCAGAAAGGCGTGAGAAAGATCGTGAGCACAGGAGATCTTCTAGCAATAAAGCTAAGAGAAGCTCATCAAGCCGCAGAGAACCTAAATCTAAGAGGTACTCTGAACCTAAAAATTATGCAGGTAATGACACGGACCTCTGCTATAATTGCAAAAAGACAGGGCATTTTCAATATGATTGTCGTGAACTCAGTGCCAGAGAACATGAGGATCGGAGAGCCAAGAGAGATCTGAGGGCGTCAGAGCGGAATGCGATGATTGCTGAAGAAAGTTTAGAATTCGATGGGCAAGGAAGGCGCTCTGTGGACCTGTTCTCAAATGAAGAGTACGATGACATTTGCCTGATGGCAAATGATGATGAGGAATGCTCTCAGAACTCTACTTCTACTTTCTCCCCTAATCACGCACCTAAGCCTAGCTCACACTCAACTAGAGAGATCGATCTTCAGCTCTCTCTAGCGCAATTGATAGTTGATTTCTCGAGGCTGCACGAAATGAATGTTCACATGGTGGAGAATTCCAGACTCATTGAGCTTCTGTCTCTAAGAGACACTGATGAGGCTCTCTTCTCTGTGAGGTTAACTCAGGAACTGGACCAAGTCAAGGTTGAGTCAGTAAAGAGAGAAAGAGCTTCTCAAAATTTCCTGAATGAGATTTTAGCTCATAAAGATAGAGATTTCAAAGCACTTCAGACGAAGTTCAATGACCTCTTTGCCAGACATGAGTACCTGAAAGGTAGAGAAGAGACTCTTTTCAAGAAGCTTGATATGATGAACCGATCAGCTCAGGTAGTTGAGAGAATCAATGTCTAGTCACAATAAAAAGAACTGTTATTAGTGGCAATTATATTTGTCACTATATTCTTAAATTTTGTCACTAAAAATAATTAGTGGCAATTTTAGAGGTTGTCGGTAGCTTGTCACTATAAGTAGTGTCACTATAAGATTAGTGATGAAACTATCTTAATTGTCTCTAGAAATTATTTTTTAGTCGCGCTCATATTTTGTCACCAAAGCTTATTTTTATCACAATTCTTTTTTGTCACTGTTACTTGATGTTTTAGTCACATATCTTTATTGTCTCTGTTGCTCATTGTATTAGTCACACTTTATTTTGTCACTATTACTCAATGTTTTAGTCATACATTTTTATTGACACTATTACTTTGAGTTTTAATCACATATTTTTATTGTCACTATTACTCAATATTTTAGTGGCATTTGTTTGTTGTCAATATAATTAAGATCTTTAGTCATGATTAGTTACTATCACTAAAATATAATTTTTTGTCGCGATATATTAATGGTAACTATAATTTCTTAAAATTATCACTATTATTGTGTCACAAATCAAGGAATAATTATCACTAGAGAATAAATAAAATCAAGAGAAATAATAATATTTATAATATTGTGATAAATATATTTTAATTATAGTCACAATGTATTTGTTACTAATCTAAAAATCTCATAAAAATTATATATATATTAATTTAATTAAAATGTTAAATAATTATAAATTGAAATTATTGGGATAAATGCAATGAATAATTAATTTACACCTGTAAAATAACATATTGGTGTATTCAAAATAAAAAATATTACAAATTTAAAGTAAAACTTATGATTAAAATATAAACATTGAGTAGACAAGTGCGAATTTAAAATACATAAATACTTAGAACATAAGTGTCATTGCAAGTTTAAAATAAACAAGATAAAGTCAAATGTCTAAAATAAATAACATAACATAATAGATTGCATTAGATTTATAGAGTACCAATTTGCTCTTTCACACCTGCAAAAGAAAAAAATCTAATCAATATTTATTGAAAGAAAAATAATATCAAAGATAAATAACAATAATAAATTTTAATTACTTACATTTGAAGATGGAACATGACTTATTTGGTTCAATATTTGAAGGATTTCAGGAATTGTGGCTTCTAAGGACTCTAATCGTAAAACCATCTCTTGGTTCTTTGTCCTCAGTGCTTCTATTTCTTTTTTCTCTTGTTGAAGCTCATTCCTTAGATTTTCATTATCCTTTTGTAGTTCAACATTAATTCGCTCTCTCTTTTCCGAAGGTGGCTTCAATCCATCTCCGCAACCCGTAGTCGATTAGGTTTTTCTTGCCCAAGTACCTCTAGAAATGCTTCATCTTCAGGAATTGCATTTTCACCATCTTGTAATTCAACAATTTTATCCCGAGTTAAAGAAAGATGAGAAAATTAATAATATAATTTGATGATATTATTTGTAGCAAAAAATTAGAAAAAATGCAATAATGTAGAATATGTTTCCCCAAAAATTAGAATATGAAACCAATGAAAGAAATCCAGAATGTGAGTTGTGGTGCAGGTAATAACATTCAATTGTAATGTATATACTCTAACATTGCCTAAGTATCCCAACCCCAAGTGCAAAAACTGTAGGTTAATTGATAACAATCCTAGAAAGTTTATTATAAAGTAACTAATTTGCTAATATACACATTCATCAATCCAAATATAATTTTCTCGTTTGATGAAGATATATACTTACATATGCTTCCTTTGAAGCTTCATCAACCCATTAATCTTTCTTCTTTTTACTGTATCGAGTTTTTTTCCAAGCAGATGTTCGTGTTAGTTCTTCTCCCGTCATAGGATCACGTTGTCAAGTGTACAAAAAAAAGTAAAATTACAGTAATAAATATGAATTACAATTTAAATACTAAAAAATATTATTTAAATTGACTTACATCTTCATAACAGGATTGTGCAACAGATTTTGTCCCACAAGCATGACTCATTTTCAATTATTGTCTATTTTGCTTGTTGCGGTCACTAATTTTCTGCATATAAACATAATTAGGATAAATAAATTTTTTTTATAATAGAAATCTGAAGAACAATTTCTTTTTCTCATCTTATAATTTTTCATTAATAAATATATTCATATTTTTGAGCCAATAAATTAACACAAAGAGTGTTTTTTATGTAGTAAGTATTATAAGGGAAAAGAGATAATAATGTGATATAATTCATAATTGGAACAAACAACTCTAGAAAGGGATGATTTATGTACAAGATTTTGGGAGCAAAAAATGATGAGCTACAAAGTACTATTACAAAGCATTACAAGCCCAACATCTTATTATATTTTTCACTACTCAGTGTGATCATATATATAGATCAATTTTTGTTATTTCTCATTGTAAATTTAAGTAATAATATTGATATTAATTTAATTTTACTTCATATATAATCATTACATGATATCATTTAGTATACAATAAAAAAAATAAAAATATAAAATAAAACTATTATAAACGAAATCTATTTAATCCATCCCTTGAGTAATTGATCATATTAATTCAACCTTTTCTTTAATATTATCAAATATTGAAGAACTATATATTAATAGTTATATATCAAGTAAAAAATGCTCTAAAATACACTATTTTATAGCATACATTTATTTTTAAATAGGAGCACATATATGTAATAACATGCAACATTCATGTGAAATTTTAATTACAAAAATTGACCACTCATCACATCCACAATTTTTCTTATATACGAAAGTGAAAGAAGCACTATCCAAAAATTAATTCAAATCAAATACTTTTACTCATCATTAATTTTTTACTAAATATGAAGATATCAGTGTTGATATATACCTTAAAAGCATCACTTTGATAATAAGTGATCAACATTTCCCAATCTCCAACACTTACGCTAAGAGGGCATTCTTTCTTCTTCTCATAAACATTCAACTTCCGATAACTCCTGTATTGATGGTTCAATTGGCTATAAACAACTTTGGTAACATGATGTTCATCTTGGAGCACTATGCCAAAATTAGCATTTAACAGCACTTGAATAACAGCGGTTTTAAAAAAAACCACAGTTAAAAGTTAAAAAACTGATGTTATAGAGTAAACCGCAGTTAAAGGTATAAGGGCGGATTTAAAAGACTGCGGTTCTTTAGTAACTGATGTTAAAGGGGTGATGTTATATTGTGTTATTTTTATTTTTAATTATTAATTAAATTTAATACATAAATTAGATAGAAAGTGTTATAAGGAAACACGTTTTCTTCTGAATTTCATCAAGAAGAACACGACATCTAGCTCCCCAATATTCAGACCTAACCTACTCGTTTACTTCCGCCGTCTGGTCGATTCAACCCCAACTTCCGCCGTCTGCTCGATTCAACCCTAAAATTTTGATTCAACCCCAACTTCCGTCGTCTGCTCGATTCCTATCTACCGCCTACTCGTTTACTTCCGCCTCCCGGTGGTACACGTTCGCCGCCCAATGCTACCAGTTCGCCGCCCACTGCTACCAGTTCGCCGCAGCCGCCCATTGCTACCAGTTCGTCGCCCAAGCGTGTGCGTGGTTTGCGCTGCCATCCACCGTTGACAGCTTCCAAGGCCTCTGTGTTTCATCATGTAAGCCCTAAATTTGAATTATATTTTCTTTTCAATTATGGGTTCAATCGTGTGCAAATTGATGGAAAGCAATTGTTGGTTTTCACTGTTTGGCTTGGATGTTGAATTCCCTGTTAGAAGTTTTCTGTTTTCTTGATTAGGATATGCCTTTGCTAATGGCATATTGCTCTGTTTTGTATCATTGAAGAATTCAATCAAGAGCAATTTTTACAGTAAAATCATTCTAATTATATTTTTTTTTAAAGTAAAAGCCCAAATTTTGTTCCAATTTGGTGCTGCAAGCCTGCAATTTTATATTTCTTTTGTAATTTCTTAAAGTAAATATTAATGCTGCATATATTTAATGGAGAAATGGTTTAGCTTAAGTACCTATGTTTGAGAGGTCATGAGTTCGTGTTACAATTTATCCGATAAAAAAATAATGCTGTATATGTTTAATAAAATCACAATAAATCCCAAACTTGGTTCTCTTTTTATGTAATTTTTTTTATGTAAATTCTAATGCTGCTAAATATTATAATCCATATATTTTTTCATTGCAAATATAAACATGAGATGCTAGCCAAAAGTCAGATCCTATATATACTAAATTAGTTAAGTTATGGGTGTTGTATTGTAGTAACTTGTTTGCTATAATATCGTTTAGAAATCGTGGGGCTCTTTAATATATAAATATATATATATAAATATATATATATATGTATAATATATATTTATTCCATTCACTATGCCAACTTTAAGATTTAACATCATCTAAATAACTGTTGTTTTGTTAAAAACTGATGTTAATACTTCATTGTACTATCCTTTTCTAGGAACTAGCTGAAGCAAGGAAAAGAAACAGAGGAAGAAGCATTATACACTAGAACAAGTATTTCTTCTTTATTTATAGGTTGGTTTCCCACTCTATTTTCTTTTGCAGTCTCACTAATATATTTTGAGCAACATTACTTATATCTTAACAAAAAAATGCTAGTCGTAATCAATTAATTTTAATTTGTGATACCTGCTGCCAATGTCCATTTGTATTCATGATGAGGAATGTTATTTGCTTATTTCACAGAGATTTTGTGTTGTATTATAGATTGCATATTTGAATGCTTAAGAATTTGATAAAATCATATTTTGTGGTTCTCTCATTAGTCATTAACTCATTCATCTTCCCCTGCATGACAAAATTATATGCCATTTGATTTTTTCTTTTGCTTTGATAATGTTTATTCAGCTGATAAATAATCAAATATGCAGTTAAAAAATAAGCATTATACTACACTAAGGAAAATAGATAGGACACTCATACTAATACTGTTCATAAGATCATAGCTGCCACTTTGTAATGGAAATTAAATAATTATATTGCGTATAGAATCCTTAATCTATGCTATGCCACCCAGCTCATATTCACCAAATTATATTACATTGAATTGAGCTAATTCTAGAAATATTTTCTCTATAATTCTAGAAAAATTCTTCTTTTGGTTGTGGAAAGTGATATATGGATGTTAGAAAATGATTACTTATAGGCAAAATATGCTACTATCTCTCAGTGTAAGTTTGGTTTCTCTCAGTGTTTGTTAATAGGCAAAAGATGCTACTATCTTTTTTTCTTTAAGGAATAATTGTGTGTGAAATTCAATTTATATTTGGTGGATATGTCATAAGTATTATACAAAAATAATTTAGTAGGACTTAGGCCCTCATCGTTGCATAATTGTATATTTAATTTTTTTTATTAAAAATTAAATTTATTCTCCATTATACTTAAAATTAGGTCCGTGTAAAAGATGGATAAAGAATGGATGTCTAAGGATAGATTGTCACGTGAGTATCGATTTGGAGTAGAGCTATTCATGCAATTCGTGAAGTAAAATCTTGGTGATCCTAATGTAATGCATTGTCCGTGTGCGGAATGTGGGAATATGAAGAAGCTGAAAGTTAATACAGTAAGGGCCCATTTATTTTCTAAAGGTGTGGATAGATTATATGTTACATGGATATTTCATGGAGAGAAAAAGAATGAGTCTCAAATGCATGGAAATGATGAAAACGAACGAGATAAACATGATCATTTTCCAGAAGAACCTTTAGACGATATGGTTCGAGATGCATATGAAAACATTGATAATCCAAGTGATTTTGTAACATTACTTGAAGATGCTGAGAAACCTTTATATCCTGGATGCATAAAATTCACAAAGTTGTCTGCAATTGTCAAATTGTACAACTTGAAAGCCAAATATAGTTGGAGTGATAGGAGTATAAATGAATTACTTGAATTATTCAAGGATATGCTCCCTGACAACAATGAATTGCCTTCATCTATGAGAAGGGCGAAGAAGAGTTTGGCTGCATTGGGTTTGGGATATGAGAAAATTAATGCATGTCCAAATGATTGTGTTCTATATCGTAAGGAATATGCAGATCTTAAAAGTTATCCAACATGTGAGGCCTCAAGATGGAAAGTGGGTAGGGATAACAAGATAAATGAAGGAGTTCCTGCGAAGGTCTTGTGGTATTTTCCTCCCATTCCAAGATTTCAAAGAATGTTTTGAAACAAAGAAATGACAAAAGAGTTAACTTGACACGCTGATGAGAGGATTTGTGATGATAAATTACGTCATCGTGCTGATTCACCATCTTGGAAGTTAGTAGATCACCAGTGGCAAGATTTTTCTTCTGAGTCTAGAAATTTGAGATTGGCCTTATCAGCAGATGGGATCTACCCTTTTAGTACTATGACTTCTACATATAGTTGTTGGCCAGTTATATTGATCACGTACAATCTTCCTCCGTGGTTGTGTATGAAGAGGAAATTCATGATGCTCACTTTATTGATTGCTGGTCCCAAGCAGCCAGGGAATGATATTGATGTATTTTTGGCACCTTTGATCGATGACTTAAAATTTTTATGGACAGGAGTAGATGCATATGATTCCTATAGGAATGAAATTTTTCTCCTTAGAGCTATCTTGTTATGGACAATTAATGATTTTCCAGCTTATGGAAATCTTTCAGGGTGTGTTGTGAAAGCATATCATGCATGTCCTGTCTGTGGTGAGAATACATGTTCCAAGTGGTTGAAAAATAGTAGAAAAATATCATTCATGGGTCATAGAAGGTTTCTTAATAAATATCATCCTTATCGAAGGCAAATGAAGGCATTTGATGGGGAGCAAGAGCTTGACCCTGCACCAAAACCCTTGAGTGGCACTGATATTTTAAAAAGAGTTGTTGGAGTTAAGTGCAAGTGGGGGAAGAAGGGTTGCAAGTCAAAAGAGGATGATGTATATTGGAAGAAAAAATCTATTTTCTTTGATCTCGAGTATTGGGTACATTTACATGTTAGACATGTGTTGGATGTGATGCATATTGAAAAAAATGTATGTGAGAGTCTCATTGGTACGTTGCTAGACATTCCAGGTAAAACAAAAGATGGATTAGCAGCTAGACAAGACCTTGAAGAGATGAAAGTGAGGCCTAAGTTGATACCATTCGTGGGGGAAAAGAAAATGTATTTGCCACCTGCACCTTATTCATGTATTTTACTTGGATTTTCTCATTTCTAGAAAATGAGCAACCAACACAAGGAAGTTGCACAAAAAAATAAATTTCCTCATCGCCTTGCTCGAAAAGGTTATGCACGTTATGCTAAGGAGAATGTAAGTAATCACAATATTTACTATTATATACTATAATTTTTTTTTCATAATTGATGTTCTTTTTATGAAGGAATCATTGCTATCTGGAGATAATGACATTGATAGAGCCACTCTTTGGCTAGAAGGACGAAAGAATAAAGATGGGGAGTTGGAAGGGGATGAATTAAAAGAAAAGGCAGAAAAAATTGTAAGTTAATATGTATGTATATTTTTGACTTCATATAATATTTGTGTGCAGCTGGGCTGTTTTTCTTGTTTTTATGTTTTTTCTTTTGGACTATATGTAGTACTCCTATTTGGAAATTTTCTTAGAACACTTGATTTTTTACTATATTACATAATTTAATAATGACAATGGTTGTATTCTGAAAATTTATTTGTGTGAAGTTCATAATATCTTCTGCTATTACAGTTTAGTTTTATCGATCAAAAGAAAAATGGTAGCTCAGATTATGAAGTTGAAGGGGGTATTCTTTCACAAGCTCTTGAATCAAAAGAACATTCTGGGCGTTTGAGGGGGGTTGGAGGTGTCATCAATCCATCAACATATTTTCACCATCACAGCAATAAACTCTCAAACTCTGATTTGTACAAGCAACATGAGATGGAATTGATAGCTCAAAGGATAAGAAATATTGAGCAAGAAGAATGAATACGGAGACTAGAAGAATTAGTTTTGAAAAGTGATGTACACAAGGTAAAAACAGAAGAGTTGGGAATTTGCTCAGTTAAGATTCAGCGTAGTATACATGATGAAATACCATTGGATCAAGAATCTATTGGTGTCAAGGTAGTGTGTGATGACAATGACATTGAAATACTTGATGAGAAGATGGGACTTCATCCTGATCATTGTTTGAAGATATGTAAATTTAATTTTACATAGTTAAACTTGTAATATTAATTGCATTTGATTGATCAAATTATTATTTTTCTTAAAGGAAAAATCTGTTGCCTTGAGTTTGGAATCGAGGACAGACATTGTTGCATATGGCACAATAATCAAAGTTTATGATCCCAATGAACTCATTCTTGGCATGAATTGCATGCATGTTGCGATTGAGAAGGCAGTGGATGGAAGCGCCCATTTGCCAATTCCAAACGGCGACTGTCTTACAATTGATGATGCAATTGGGTCTCATGTTGCTTGGCCAAAGCACTTAATGAAGTTGCATATCCAGGTTATAAAATTTTGATTTATAAATTTAATTATAATATACAAATTATGTAGTATTAATATATATCTTACATTGGTGCATTTGTCAATTTAGAGTACAAAAAAGAATACAAAGAAATGTGAAACTACTGCACCTTCATTAGATCCTTCGAGTGTGCCACCACGTCTACATATGTTGTATTGCTACTCAAAGGTTAAGATTACTACCACTGGGTTGATATCAATATCCATGGATAATGATGCCTTTGACCATGAACGCTTGATATATCTTAACTTTGAAGACATCGAACCCTTTTGTCGGTTAGAACCAATATCATATACGTGTATAGTTGTATACATATGGTAAGTATTTTATATTCTTTGCAATCTATTTAAAGTAAATTTTGTTACTTTTTTTCTCAGTTTTTGGGATAATAATGTATTTTTTGTTCATTGTAGGTATTTGTATCAACAATTGAGCAAAGACAAGGTAGAAAAGTTTAGATTTGTGGATCCATATGACATAGGATATATGCCATCAAACAGGAAGGATAAAAAATTTATTGATGAACAAATTTCAAAGAGGGCACGCTCGCTCGGGGACAGACTCATTGGTACACGTGCTAATCAACTAGTGTTTGCACCATGCAATGTATAGTAAGTACAATTTCCAAAATCACTTTCATATTCTGTTTAGTTGATAAATTACATACACTTATTATGTGCATATATGTAGTGATCATTGGATACTGACAGTCATCGATCCACACAAGTCAGAAGTTTGTTTGTTTGATTCTCTTTATTCTCACAATAACGATACACCGTGGAAACTAATTGTTGAGTTGTAAGTTCTCTAATCTTATTATTAATTACTAAAATACATAATAATTTATTATTTAAAGAATTTGTATGCATATTAAATAATGTATGCTAATTTTAAATACATGAAGGGGCTTACATATATTTAATGCATCGATGAAAAAGAGAGCAAAAATCAGATGGAATGTAATGAAGGTACAAAATATTAAATGTATACCACTTATTCATACATTGAAAATAGAATATAATGAGGTTTTTCATAATTTAGGCTCCCAAGCAACCAGATGCGAAGCAGTGCGGATTTTACGTACTTCGCTACATGAGACAAATTGCTAAATTTGGAGAAGAAGTTGATATATACTCGTTGCAACCAATGGTAAATGTTGTATGCAATCACATTATTTGATTCATTTTTTATCTTATAATGTATTTTTTTACTATATGTAGTTCATGGAAAAAAGTTACACGAAAGTTGAAATTGATGAAGTTCGAGAAGAGTGGGCTACATGTGTACAACCATACATACTTGAGTAGAAATTTGTAGTTGGGGTGTCAAGGTATATATATATATATGTATATATATTCTCTCTTGGATAAATTTTCTTACATATTAAGTATTCTATTTCCTTTGATTTTGTATCTTGCAGGTTTCTTAAAAAGTTCAAGAGGCAATGTGGAGATTGAATAGATGATCTGAAGTATGTATGTGAAAAAGTAGGGGATCGATAGTTTAATTTATTGAGATGTTGACTTGTGATCTTTTGGACATGTTTTAAGTTGAATTTATATTATGGATGTAAATTGGAGTTGTAGTATTGTATTATGACATTTAGAATTATTTGAAGAATGATTGATATATTTATGAAAATATGCTTTTTATTTACAAATTAAATTTGCAAATTATTAAAATAGATTTTAAAAAAATAGAAAGACAGCGGTTAAAAATTGCCGTTAAAAGATTTTTTTACATCAATTTGTCAGTCTACAACATCAGTTAAAAACTGATGTCTTAGGAAGATACAACATCAGTTAAAAACCGATGTCATATCTTTACTTTACCGCTGTTATAGGTAAAAGGACTGGTTTTTATAAAGGACCTACGACATCGGTTAAAACATAATAACATCAGTTATTAACCGATGTTGTTTCATAGATTTAACATCGGTTAATAACTGATGTCTTTCAGCGCCTACTTACAACATCACCATGTTTAACATCAGTTGCATATTCTAAATAACATCGGTTAATAACCGATGTCTTTCAATAAAAATGGCATAATGGAGATTGAATTTTTGCTGGAGCATTTAATAAATTTATTATATTATAGTATGTGTTAAAATTTTAAAAAAGAAAAATTATTTTGAATACAAATATATACCTTCATTCTGAGCCTTACCTTTCTTTTGATATCTACAGGGATGTCTTTCCATTGATGGTATCGAAGGCATACATGCTGCTTTAGAAGTACACCAGCTTCAGTTTTGAAATCTTTAGCATTATCACCCACAATTCGGTTGCGAAGTGGATATGAATGATGATATCTAGGCATCCAACTCCACGTTTCTTTTTCTAGATATAAATCTCAATATTCTTGTATCTATCTCGTCTTTGGACAATGCCACTATTGACAGCTCTTTCAGATTGTTACTCTTCATTTGCGTTCATGATTGCAAGTCATACATATGTACTTAGAGAATCAGAGAATAAAAACCACTTGCACAACAAGGCAATTTGAAATATTAGGAATAGCGGTTGGCATGAGATATATCACAAATTTGTATTTAAAGAGAGATTAAATTTTATGGAGGGAATCTAAAAGTATCATGGAGGGAATTCATTTCTATGGAGGGAAACATAAAAATTCAATAAATAAGAGTAAGTGGGAGTATGGTGATTGAACGTGGATTAGAGACGTATAAATCTACTGCTATATATTTTTTTTTTTTTAAATTTTATAACTTGTGTGTTATAATTTTACATTTATTTATTTTACTAGAAGAGTTGGTTTATATATATGTATGTATCTATTATATATATATATATATATATATATTATATGCACATTAAGTATAATGTGTGTGTAACAATCCATTTTGAATTAGGGATAGATTCGGGTTTCTATAACGGGTAACAAAACTCAGAATCGAAAATCTGCTTAAAGTATGAAGGGAGGTCAAAGGATATGGCATGGTATGATGTTGATGCATTTTTCTACCACATGTTCCCTAGTCCAGAAGAAGTGGGTGTAGGAAGTTTGCATAGTAAAAAAATGTTGGGTTTGAAGCTGAAGAAGATGAATGGAGAGACGTGAGGGGGTGGTGGATATATTTAATTGATAATGGAGATAGAGGGGGGAGTGAGAGAGAAAGTGCGTAGTGGGTAATTTTGTATTCTAGAGAAGAAGAAGAAGAAGACGACTTAATAAATGTTGGAAAATAAAATGAATTTTGACCATTAGTCAAAATACATTAACTTGAGTCAAATGTATCATGCACCTAAATTAAATGCATATCTGAATTCAAGTATTAGAAAAGTCGAATAAATGTACTTACATTTAACTTATGATGTCTCATATGCCTAGATGATGAGTACAAATAGGAGTCTTTGATGGAGTTGTAACAATTCAAGAAAAAGTATTTCAAAGTAATACAAAATTAGTTTTTGCATCTTCAAAATCATTCTTTTTCTCTAAAAAGTAAAATCAACAAATTGGTATCAAAGCCAGGTTATTAAAAATGGCCAACAACAATATAGTGCCATCCATGCCTCGTTTTAATGGAGAAAACTTTGATTATTTGAGAAACCTCATGAAGTTATGTCTTGAATCTCAAAACTTATGGAGTGTCGTTGAAGACGGTGTTAATCAACCAGAAGATGAACCTCATTTATCTCTGGCTCAACAAAATCTCTTGAAAAGCACAAGACTAAAAGATAGAAAAGCTCTTTTCCAAATCTATCAAGCAATCGAGATCCCAGTTTATGAGAGGATTTCAAAGGCAAAAAATGCTCAAGAAGCATGGAAAGTTCTTGAGACGACATATCGCGGCCAAAAGCAAGTAAAAAAGGTTTATTTGCAATCTATACGGGTGGAATTTAAAAGTTGGTGTTGAAAGATAATGAGAAAATCTCTGAGTATCTTACAAGAGTAACTTCTCTTGTAAATCAAATGGCATCAAATGGGGAAGTGATGAATACTAAAAGAGTTGTTGAAAAAGTGCTTCGTAGCCTACCAACTAAATTTGATCTTGTGGTGGTAGCTATTGAAGAATCACAAGATCTTTCCTCAATGGCGTTGGAAACTTTACAAGGAAGATTAGAAGCTCATGAAGCAAGAATTCTTCAAAGAAATCCTCAAGTTTCTTCAAAGGATCAAGCTTTGAAAAAATAATTTACCATCACGGAAGGCAGTAACGGTAACCATGGATGCAATAGAGGGAAATGTGGAAAACAAAACTATCAACACTCACCATCTTACAAAGAAAAGCACAATGAAAGGATGGGATTTTCACATAACCCTCAAAAGGTAAGAGGACAAGGTACTTACAAAGGTAAGAGGACAAGGTACTTACAAAGGTAAGAAACCTTATATTGAATGTCAATATTGTCATAAACCGGGGCATAAATAAATTATTGATGAGAGAAATATCATGAGAAAAAACGAGAAGCTGGTTTCATGCATGAAAATGGTGCTGAAAATTCTAAAACTTTGTTGATTCCTTCTGATGGAAACTTAGGTAATATGTGATACTTGGATAATGGAGCCAGTAGATATATGATTGGCAACAGAAGTTTGTTTTCATCTTTTGTCGAAACTAACTGTGCACAGGTCACCATTGGAGATGCAAAGACCTACAAAATCCAAGGTGTTGGGGTAATTACCTTCAAAATAAAAATTGGAAAGGTCGAGAAGATGTCCAATGTATTCTATGTACTCGGATTGCAAAGTAATTTGTTAAGTGTTGGACACTTAATAAAAAAGGGTTTTGACATTCACTTTGCTAACAATCTTTGCATCATGAAAAAGAAAAATCAGCTTGTAGCAAGAATTGACATGAGTTCAAATAATTTGTTCCCTATCAAACTTGATGAAATGAATGATGCTAGTCTCTTTTCTGTTAAAGAAGAAATTTCCAAATTGTGGCATGACAGGATTGGTCATCTCAACTTTCAAAGTTTGAATAAGCTATCAAGTAAGGATATTGTGGAAGGCTTACCCCAAATGGATGTCATCAGTGAGGTTTGTGCACTATGTCAGTTTGGAAAACAACATCGAGACCAATTCCCATCAAAATCAAAGTGGAAGTCTCACTCACCACTGGAGCTCGTCCATACTGATATTTGTGGCCCAATTCGAATCTTATCTTTTGGAGGTAATTGATATTTTTGTTATTCATTGATGATTTTACAAGAAATGTTTGGGTCTATTTATTGAAAGAAAAATCAGAGGTTCTTTCTTATTTCAAGGAGTTCAAACTTGAAAATGAAAAATACTCTGGATGTCAAATTAAAACTTTGAGGAGTGATCCTGGAGGAGAATACATGTCTAACCTCTTTGAAGATTTTGGTAAAAACTATGGAATTAGACATGAATTGACAGTAAGGTATACGCTACAATAAAATGGAGTCGCAGAGCGAAAAAATAGGACCATCATGGATATGGTTCAATGCTTGTTAAAGAAAAAGAATATGCCAGCTGATTTTTGGGCCGAAGCTGTGGCATGTGCTGTCTTTTTATCAATAGATCACCAACAAAGAGTTTAAAAAACTCTACCCCAAATGAACAATGGTTTGGTAAGAAACTGAGTGTAAATCACTTGAAGACATTTGGATATCTCGCTTATGTGCATGTTCCAGATCCTTTGAGAACCAAGTTGGATGATAAATCTGAAAAATGTGTATTCATCGGCTATAGTGAAAAAAGTAAATCTTACAAGCTTTACAATCTTGTAACGAAGAAATTTTTTATAAGTAGGGATGTTCGATTTGATGAAAAAACTTGTTATGATTTTTTAGATTTGGCAGGAAAATCAAATTCACAAATTCTTGATTTTTTGGGAGAAAGTGAAGTTGGCGAGCGAATCGAAGAACCTCAAATGGAAGAAGGTGGAAGAAATGATTTCTTTCAATATTCACCATCACCATTGGCGAAAAAATACAGGAGTTTGAGAGACATCTATGATGAAATTGAAGAGATGGATGCAATAAATGAAGTATTTTTTGCATTCTTTTCAGTTGAAGATCCAATTTCATATGAAGAAGCTGGAAGACAAATGGATCTAAGCCATGTTCTAGGAAATCAACTCCATTGAAAAAAAACCGTACTTAGGAACTTACTGATTTGCCTCCAAACAAATCCTCGATTGGAGTTAAATGGGTGTTTAAAATAAAGACTAATCCAGATTGCTCCGTAAACAAATATAAGGCTCGCTTAGTAACTAAAGGGTACAAACAAAATGAAGATGAAGACTTCAATGAGGTATTGACGCCTGTCTCTAGACTTGATACCATCCATTTGATTATTTCAAGGGTATTTGGAAGTTGCTTCAAATGGATGTATTTGGAAGTTGCTTCAAATGGATGTAAAATCTGCCTTTTTGAATGGTTATTTGCAAAAAAAGATTTATCTTGAACAACCATCTGAGTTCGTTAAAGAAGAAGAAGAACACAAAGTGTGCAAACTGAAGAAGGAATTATACGGGCTAAGACAGTCTCCCCGTGCATGGTATGACCGAATTAATGATTATTTCATGAAATCTGGTTTTGAAAGATGCCCATATGAGCACACTCTTTACATCAAAAGAAATTCCAAAGGAGGATTCATGATTGTCAGTCTTTATGTGGATGATCTCATCTTCACCGGGAATAACTTGGAAATGTTGTCTAAATTTAAAGACTCCATGATGAAAGAATTTGACATGACAGATTTGGGAGAGTTGCATCACTTTCTTGGAATTAATGTTAAACAATCAACTTCTGGAATCTTCATCTTTCAAGAAAAATATGCAGTTGAAATTCTTAAGAAATTCAACATGGAGAATTCAAATTCAATAGCAACTCCTTGTATTACTGGATTGAAGTTAAGCAAGAACGGAGAAGGAAAATTTGTATATGCCACCATGTTTCAAAGTTTAGTTGGAAACTTGATGTATTTGACTGCCACAAGACCCGATATTGTGTATGCGATAAGCTTGATTAGTAGGTTCATGGAGAAACCTTACTCAAATCATTGGGAGGCAGCAAAAAGAATTTTGAGGTATGTCAAAGGAACTCTTGATTATGGCATATTCTATGAAGCACAAGTCCCTATCAAGCTCGTTGCATACTCTGAGAGTGATCTTGGTGGAAGTATCAATGATTCTCGAAGCACCTCAGGCTATGTATTCAATCTTGGAAGTGGAGAAATCTCTTGGAGTTAAAAAAAAAAAGCAATCGTGGCTCTTTCGACTACTGAGGCGGAGTACATCGCAGCTTCTTTAGTTGGGTGTCTAACTTTTTGGATAAAATGTATTCTAGAAACTTTGAAATTCGAGCAGCATGGTCCAAAACTTTATATTGTGATAATAGCTTTGCTATATCTATCTCGAAAGATCCTGTGCTACATGGAAGAACGAAGCATATCCGACTTCATTTTCATTTATTAAGGGAACTCGTGAATGAAGGCATAATCAATATTCAATATTTTCCAAACCAAGAACAACTTGCCAATGTTTTCACAAAACCACTTGAAGGACCAACTTTTGAACGGAATGTTGTAGCTTTGGGAGTCATTAGCAAAATTCAATTTATGGGAGACTATGTTGGAAAATAAATTGAATTTTGACAATTAGTCAAAATACATGAACTTGAGTCAAATGTATCATGCATCTAAATTGAATGCATATTTGAATTCATGTATTAGAAAAATTGAATGTATATACTTACACTTAATTTATGATGTCCTATATTCCTAGATGATGAGTATAAATAGGAGTCTTTGATGGAGTTGTAACAATTTAAGAAAAAATATTTCAAAGTAATACAAAATTAGTTTCTGCATCTTCAAAATCATTCTTTTTCTCCAAAAATAAAATCAACAGTAAAAGATCAAAGCAAGTATAACCATATTATATATATATATATATATATAATATCCACGTATAATGTGTAATTATATATTTATAACTGTATATATAATATTGGATAATCTGCGGATTGAAAATTAATAAAAAGATTTATGTATATCTTTAACTTGTAAATATGATATATATATATATATATATTAAGAAAAAGTAGTATTCTTGCATTATCATAAATGTACAATTTTTCAATTAATAGCTTTTTCCACAAATATGAGTATATGTACGAAGTTGAATTTATTGAATATATATTTAATCAATATTAAGTATGTACTACATACTATGTGTTTTAAAAGAATAAAAAATAGTAGCCTGTACTCAACAATATTTTAAATTATTTTATAATTAATAGATTTTTAAATAGTTTAAAATTTTGTTTCAGAATTTCTTTTTAAATAATTTTCAAATTCAAATATGTTATTTTATAATTAAAATGTATTTTTTTATTTGAAAATTTTGAAATATTTTATGTTTAATTTTTGAATAACACTGAGATGATAAAATACTTGTTGAGCATGAGATGATAACACATATGATTCATTTGTTTTTCATGGTCGTGATATACTAATACTTGTGCAGTTGTGCTTATCCGATAGAACCGACCTACCTTCATAACTTAAACAACACCACTCGATGGCTTCCTAAGTAATCCAACTGAACAATATCTTGCAAAATACCATAATAACTTTGTAGGTCTGATGACTCCCCAACCTTTACAACTACACCAGAATTATATACTTTAATATATCTCACGTTGTTTAGTGTGAAAACGAAATCTATTTACAATGCAAACGTCATAATATGTCACCTGTTTGTCAGGACCATATGCCAAGTACAAAAGATCTTCACTAGTGGGATGATTTTCTCTGGTACACAATTTGACATGTTAACATTTTTAAATTAAAATTCAGTCTTATCCTAATAAATATTATTTAAAAGTAAGTTATATGATAAAGTAAGTACCCTATCTTCAAATCTCTTTGCAAAAGACTCTTCATGCTTCTTTTCCACATCCACATATTCCTTTTGCTTAAGTTCCTCTCTGTGTTCACTGTATATCAAAACAATTTTACTCATATAAGTTAGAGCATACATATGAATTAAAAAAATATATAGTTTGTGGTTTACCTTAGGAATGACAATACTTGATCACAATTCTTCAAAACATAATCATGAACTTGCTTCAATGATTTTTCATCAAGAAAACGATATGTACCTTTCCCTATGAGGCGCGAGGTTTCTGAAAATTCTGATAAAGTATTTTGTGAAATTTCTTGGTTTAGCTCATAGTTACGTTCAATTTTATTGAATTGGGTCCCAATATCATTTATGTACATTGAACAAAAAGTTAAGCATTCTTCTGCAATATAACCCTCAGTCATTGATCCTTCTGGAGAGAAGCTTTATTTATAACATATTGCTTCAAATTGTGCAAGTACCTAATACAAATATTTATGCGGTTAGAAAAAATAAAAAATAATTTAAGTAAAATATTGTACTAATATAAATTGTAATGTATTATGAATATTTCCTATCAATGGGATACATCCATCTATATTGTACCGGTCCTCCTAAAATTACCTCTCGTGCTAGATGAATAGGCAAGTGTACCATTATGTCAAAAAATGCTGGAGGAAGAATTCTTTCCAATTCGCAGAAGGTCAAAGCAATTTGATCTTCTAGATATTCCAAATTTGTCGTTTTCAATGTTTTGAGCATAACTGTTTAAAGAAATTGCTCAGTTCATGTAAAGCCTCATTCACATTATTATTCAAAATGCCACGCACTGAAATTGGCAACAAATGTTGCAAGATAATGTGACAATAATGAGTCTTTAGACCCGTAAGACGACAATCATTGATGTTAACACGAGTTGACAAACTTGCTTCAAATGCATCTGGATACTTCATTGAGGTAATAAATGCACAAAACTTTCTTTTTTCAGCCTTGGATAAAGTATAGCAAGCAGGAGGCACCAAATAAGTGTTCCCAACTACCTTTGGATGTAGTTGAGGCCTTATTTTTAGTTTTTGCAAATCAAATCTAGCCTTAAGGTTATCTTTACTTTTGCCATTAATATCTAATAAATGTACATAAGATATTAGCACACACATTCCTCTCAATATGCATGACATCTAAGTTATGTCGCAATTTTAGAGTTCTCCAACACGACAAGTTAAAGAAAATGCTGCATTTTTTCCAGTTCAATTCTTCATCACATTTTCTCTTCTTTGTTTGTGATTTTCCAAATATAACAGGAGGCAAAGATCTTAATTGTTCAAGCACGTCATCCACGGTTAGAAGAATTGGTTTATCTCGAGTTTTTTTTTACCATCAAAATCACTCTTCATATCACGCCACTTATGATGTTGCGGTAAAAATCGGCGATGACAAATGAAACATATTTTTCTTTCATTTGGTAACCAAAGGCTACTTGTTTCTTTATTGCATATAGGACAAGCGAGGTACCCTTTTATGCTCCAACCTGATACCAATCCATAAGATGGAAAGTCATCTGTCGTCCACAATATTGTTGCACACAAGTTAAAACTAGTACCGGTTGAGGCATCATAAGTTTTAACATCGTAATCCCATAAATCTTTCAGTTCATCAATCAACGGTTCAAGAAAGACATCTATGTCATTACCACGAGATGTTGGACCCGGGATAAGCATTGATAGAATGAAGAAAGGAGATTTCAAGCACTTCCACGGTGGCAGAATATATGGTAAAAGAATTACAGGCCACGTACTATAAGATGAACTCATAATTGAGAAATGATTAAAACCATCAGTTGCTAATCCTAAGCTAACATTACGAGGATCCTGAGCAAATGATTCATATGTTTTGTCAAATTCTTTCCACTCGTGAGCATCAACATGATACCTCAGTTCTCCATCATCCGTGCATTTTTCTTTGTGCCATCTCATATCTTCTGCTGTCTTTTTAGATATAAACAACCCCTGTAATCTTAGCTTCAATGGGAAATAGAGTAGATTTTTTTGTGAAATCTTCTTAGGTTTTTTTTCACCATTTCCATCTGTACCATTTTCAGTATATTTATATCGAGGGGTTGAACATATTGGATACTCTTCTGCTTTTGCATATTCTTTTCTGCAAAGAACACAATCGTTCACATAAGTACGAATTTTCTCATAATCCAATCCAAGGTCTTGAACCTTTTTTTTTGCCTCATTAAATGAGAAAAATGATGGTCTCGCCATCAAAAGTATCTTTTTCAATAATTCAAGCAACATTGAAAATGATTTATTGCTCCATTTGCTAACAATCTTTATGTGCATTAGTGCAACAATAAATGATAATTTGTTGAAACTTTTGCAACCTGAATAGAATTCTTTATCAGTATCTTTCAATAATTACCTAAATTTATTGAATTCCCATTGAGGAACTGCATTCTCATTCCTCAATGAATCTTTTTTTTTCCCAAGAATTTGTTGTTGCTGCTACAAAAGAGTCTTCCAGCATGCTTTGCATGTCGACATAATCATTCTGAATCCCATGAATATCACTTCTACCAAATTCATCTAAGTTAACATCATCAGTTCTGTCTTCTTCATCCAAATCAAACTCTTCTGTAGGAAGTTCAACTTCCGCGCTATGAAATTCCCATATCACATAAGTCTTTAATTAATATTTCATTCTCATACAAATCAGCTTCAACATCATCACGACTTCGAAAATAGACATTGTTGCATTTTCTACAATGACATCTAATCTTTTGGGATGATTCAATTGACGAATATGCAAAATATAAAAATTGATTAACTCGATTCTCATATTCAGCTAATCTTCTATCATCATGCAACATCCAGCTTTTGTCCATTTCAAATCCTAAAAATGTATATAGATCTTTTTTCTTAAATCAAAATGTTGTTTTTTTATAAAGAAATATTCTATCAATATTGAGACAGATAATTTTAAAAATATCAAAAGAATCAAAGAAAACAACAACCTAAAACAAATAAGCTATTGGTTATGTGATTAATATAAATATTATACACCTACTGTTCAAATTTGGATAGAGGATGAACATGTCTTCTTTGGAGATTAAAGAAATATAAAGCACTCACTCTATCTATAATTGAATGTTCTCAATCCTTCTTGCAATACTCCTAAAAATATTATGTATCATAAAAGTTCGATATTTTAAAAGTATCCTTAATAGTGAAGTTATCAAACAATTATCAACCACTTATTTCTTAAGATACCAACAATAGAACTTATAATCTTCATGAATCCAAGATTAACAACTATTATTTTAAAATCATTAGAAACTGATCAAGTGAAATTTGAAGAGCTTTATGAGGCATGTATGTAGTATATTATTAGCAAGTACTATCTTATTAACACAACATTTAAAGTTTTCACATGTTAATTGGTTGAGACATTTTATCAAACACTTGGTGCATATAATTCTGCAACAAACATGAACATAAAACCACTATAAATGCTTGATGAATATAAACAAACCAGTGATTAGCTAGTATAAGATAAACAAAAAATAGAGTCCTCGTCATCATAAGTAACAACACCAATAGAAGAGCATGGCTAACATGTTCATAAGTAACAATATCGATTAGGGGTGGAGAAAATATCGAAAATAATGGTATACCGTATTTATCGTATAAAAAAATATTGAAATTTTCGGTATACCAAAATTTCTGGTATGGTATGGCATCGTATCGAAAATTTTGATATGGTAACGATATATAAATATAAAAATTTTGGTATACCGCGATATACTGAAATATTTTCGGTATACTGCAATATACCGAAATATTTTCGGTATATTAAAATATTTCGGTATACCAAAAATTTTATATTGAAAATATTTCGATATACCAAAAATATTTCGGTATATCGAAAATATTTTAGTATATCGCGGTATAATGAAAAAAATTTCGGTAAACCAAAAATACCAAAGTTTTTGGTATGAAAAGTTATGAATTTTTTTTATATTGAAATTTCGGTATATCGAAATTTGGTATGCCAAAATTTTTGGTATAACAACGGTATAATATTTTTCGGTATTGAAAATTTTGGTACGATAACGGTGTTGAGCAATCTTTCTAATTTGGAATCTATGTGGCTAATTAATCTTGATTGATCACCCAAACAACAATTTTAGAAAGGATTAATAATAAATTTGTGGAATTTAGAGAGAAAATATAGAAAGAGAAATATTATAAAAAGAGTTTTGTATTCAGGAATTAGATCCTTTACAAAATGGGGTATTTTCCTTATTTAAGCTACTTGTCCAACTAACTCTAACCTAACCGACCAGTATACTTCTCATGGGTTACTTGTCATCTCTAAGTCTACTCTTTTGGAAGCTATCGGCCGAGCAGAAGGGCGAGCAACCTGGCGAGCAACTCTTGCAATAGCCTTTCTTCCTTGGACTTGGTCATAACGGTCGAGCAAAGTGGCGAGCAGGTGGGCGAGCAACTTGGGCTTGACCTTATGGGCATATTGTCTTGCCATCTCCTCTTGGGCGAGCAGGACACCGAGTAACCTGGCGAGCAACGTGGCTTGGTCATGTGGGCTTGTTGCTTCGTCCTTTCTGGCTGGGTGAGCAAGATGGCGAGCAGGTGGGCGAGCAACCTGAGTTTGACCACGTGGGCTTCTTGCCTCGTCCTCTCTGGCTGGGCGAACAAGGTGGCGAGCAAGAGGACGAACAACTTGAGCTTAACCCCTTCCCCACATGCTTATGCCTTAACTGTTCTATAATCATTGGTTTAATTTCTTTTATCAACATTTTCCCCTCAGTATATGCTTTGATTTGATCTCCTATATCAAAGGATATGCTGCAATCATAGTCCCGATACCCAATTGAATAGGCGAGCAGGTAGGCGAGCAGTTTTTATCAAAATACTCTCTTGAAATGGTGAACAGTCGGGCGAGCAGTGCGGCGAGCAACTTGGTGCTCGACCTCTATGCTCGCTCTTAATGCTCGATCTTCTGCTCATCTTCGTGTTTTCAAACCGAGGCGGCGTTTCGGAAAAAGAGGCATCTCCTCATTCAGTGTGCCAATCAATCATACAAAAAGGCGCGCTCATTAAATCTTTCAAATATTTCGTAAAATAGTACCTGGGATTTCTTCTTTTTCACTCTTTTATCCCTAATGTATAAATTGCATTCATTTTCCGTTTTCTATCTTCTTCTTTGCATTTCATTTTCTGCAATTTCCGGCGGCCGATTTCTTCTTGAGTTCTTCCGGTGATTTTCTCATTTCCTTCTCATTTCGAGTGGCTATTTGGAGATCTTAATTAAAGGTAGTTTCTCTTTCCCTTTTTGTTTTGCTTTTTATTTTTCTTGGTATTACTCCTTCTCCCTTATTCTTTTTATTTCCATGTTCGTCGTATTTTCTTCGGATTTACTCCATCGGAATTTAGGCGGCGAAGTTGCCAATTGGTAGTTAGCACATTCCTAGGACACATCTTTCTCTTCTTCTACTTTTAGAATGTCTTCGTCTTCAAGTCGTACTGTTTCTCACCAGAATCTGGGCAAACGACCGGCAGAGGAGGGTGGTCCGATTGTCGGACTTTCATCGAAGCATCTGGCGGATTCAGATCCCGAAAGTCGTGGAGGTTGCTCGCATACAAGAGGAAGGAGCCGACCAAGACCCCGTTGAGGTGTCTTCAAGCAGTGAGGAGGACGAAGACTCAATCGTTGATTGGCTTGAGTCCATGGGCTTCCCGCAACCCCATATGGTGGAGAAGTCTATTCCCGAGGGTGTCGAGCACGAGTTTGATTGGAGGGCATATTACGAACGATATGCCGGTAACTTCCCCGTTCCTCCTCGGCAATACTGGGACTGTCATGGATTGAAAAATTTCAAGGCTAGCACCGTGGAGAGTGTCATTGATGAAAATGACCTTGACGATATTAGGAGAGAGTTCCACATTCCCTGTGATGTGACAATGTACGCTCCTTAAAAGAATGAAAGAGCCGATTGCCCCCCGGAGGGTTTGACAGCAATCAACATGCACACACTAGCTGCGGGAGTGACATTGCCTCTACATCCTCTCATCGGACGCTTCCTGGAGACTACTGGTTTGGCAATCACGCAGCTTACACCCAACGCTTGGACGTACTTGTTGTCTCTCTTCACGGTGTTTACGTTGGAGAAGTATAAGGATCGTTTAACTCCTAACGAGGTGAACTACGCACTGTGTCTCAGTAAGTGTTCCGAGGAAGGTCTGGGTTATTACTATCTTAAGGCGAGAAGTGACATTAGGATCCTATAGGGTCTGCCCAACAATGTGAAAGATTGGGAAGTGCAGTTCTTTTTTGTTGGCGGAGACTGGCGAGCCCCGAACAATAATGAAGGGCTTGGTGGATGCATCATGTCTCCTACAGAGTTTGACGTGTTGCAGCGTAGGACTTGTTTGCATATTGACGAAGTATTTGTTATTATGTCTAATGTCTTGACTCTTTGTTGCAGGCCTAATCCCTCAACGTTAGAAGAAGATGAGCATATCCGAGGAGTTTAAATTTACCTGCATCCTCGTCTGCCATCGGAACAAGAGGGATAGAATGTTCGAGTATCTGAACAAGCCTAGCTGCCACATTGCCTTGGGGTTGATCACAACTCATCATCACTTGCGAGCTCAAGTTACTCGCCCGGTAGGTTCGAATATTGTGGACCCAGACTCTTGATTTTTAATTCAAGAAATTTTCTAACTTTTTTCTTCTTTCTTGGTGTTTGTAGCCTCGGAGGTTACTATTGCTATACCGCCGTCCTTCCAAGCTCTAAACCAAAGGGTTCGAATGGCACGAACCAAGAGGGACCTTCCATCTGTGGTGTTAGCTGCCCAGAAGGCTTCTCAGGCGAGGAAGGGGGCGAGCACCCGGACTGCCCCTCCTCCGCGAGCTCCTCGTGCAGAAGATCGTCAAGCTCCTAGCGACTCTCCTAACGGTGGTCGACGCTTGCAGCGAGGTGATGGGTCGCGTGTCGAACGTGAGGGGGACGCTGCTAAAAGAGCAAGGACCACAAGGGCATCAACATCCGGGGGCTCAGGCCGAGTCAATGCTTCGAAACCTACGATTCCTATCTCTACCGGTACTTCTACAGCTCCAGCGCCGATTCATTCCGTGGGGAAACTAACGGACATCTCCTACCTTGGATGTGATCAGACCCGGGCGGTAGAGTAAGACCTTCAAACCTTAGCATATTAACACTTAGAAAAATTCTTGAAAAAATTTTAAGTGTTTATTGCTTGCTCTTTGTAGGTACGATCCTTCCCGCTACCTTCACCGAAACGAGGCTGTGCATCAGTTTGCACTCGCACGATCCCCCAAATCTCTGAATGAACTCCAAGGTCCCGTTAGAAGAGCCGTTGAGTCTGCCACCCGTCACTGGACTCAACCCCCAGATGCTATCATGCAACACCAGTCGGTGAAGGATAACCTCTGTATGGTTATGCATCATTCAGGTGGTGCCCTCATCACGGCTCAACGTGCTATGGAGCAAGTACTGACTTTGGAGAAGTCTTACGCTCTACTGAACGAGTCAGTGAGGAAGGAGCGGGAAGAGGTGAAGAAGAAGGTTTCGACTCTCGAGGCTAAGGCTAAGGCCTCACTGGATGCCGAACAATCGGCAATTGCAAATGCTGAGAGGGCTAAGGTCGAGGCTGGTGGTCTTCGTGCTGAGTTAGCCGGTATGCGGGCATAGTTGGAAGAGGGTCGAGTAGCCCGAGAAAAGGTTGTGGAGTTAGAGAAGGAACTCCAGGCTTTGCGTACTCAGCTGGCCGAGCACAAGGCCGAGCATGCCGATTGCTATACTGCTGCTGCCGTTGCCGACATCCGGGCCGAGTCTTCCAACTTTGGTTTCGTATATGCTTTTGTCGAGAACCTCTGCGCCTATCACCATGCTATTGGTGATAATGAAGATCCTTGGGAGGCTTTGAAGAAAGAATTTTCCGAGTTCCTCACTGACCGTCCTCTCGAGGATGGTTTGGTTGTTGACATAGGGGACCTTGAAGAGATGGGTGTAGATCTGAGCGCTGTGCCTCCCGATGTTAGGATTGTTGGTGGGAAGTACCCACCTCTGCAGATTGACGCCCAGGACTATGCGATGATAGATATTGAAGGTCTATCCCCTTTTGAGGTCCTTCCAAGCCTTTCTCCTCCAGCAGCTGGCGACCAAGCTGGTGACCAAGCCGGCGAGTAGGCCGGCGAATAGGTTGGTCAGGTAGGCGAGCAAGCGAGCGCTCAGTCGGGCGAGCAGGCTGGCGACCAAATTGGTGGGCAGTAGGGTGTTTCCCTTGTCTTTTTGCTTTTGCTTCTGATTTTTTTGCTTCTTCGCCCTCGAAGGCGCCCCACATGTACTCAAACCTTCTTTATCATCAATGAACATGTAGTTTCCTTTTCATAGAGTTTGTTTATGTCTTGCTCTTGTCGATGTTTATGTCTAAGTTAATATTGCTCATTTTGTTTATGGTGTTTCATTTGATTCGTCTTACTTTTCCTTTTATGGAATTGCGAAATTACACCTTTTCTTGATTGTCCATCTTTTTTATGTTGGCTTATTGATTGGTAGGGACTCCCTTTTGTTAGTGCATTCACTTCTCCGGATTACTGTTCGAGAAGGTTCTACTCAAAGATTGGGTCGACATAGTGGGTGTCTTAAGTCCTAAAATCCAAGTCACCGGAATTGCAGGGTGGAGGTAATCGGAGGGGATCAAAAGTCCCCGGAAACGTGCAAAATTTCTGGAAACTCAAAGAAATCGGAAAAGGAACAAGAGTAATCTGCAAAAGAAAGAAGAAAAGAAAGAAGGAATCGGATTCTACCTTGAGGAGCTTTTGAAAATCCATCGGATGCAAGATAAATGATCACCGGAAAAAGCTCGGGAGAATCAGGGGAGTAAAAGTGGAAAATGAACTCGTTTTCTCTTATTTATAGACGTCGGGGCGAGCTACGATTTCCGAGAAGTCTGAGGACCTACGTGCAAAAATTTGAAAGTTTTGTCATGATGGGCGCGGGAAGTGAGGCCTAAAAAGGCGTGCACGATGCCTTGATTCTCACACCACATCGGCCCCTCAACCGCCACACTGGAGCTCGCCCATAAGCTCGGCACCTACTCTAGAAGTAGTTCGCCAACACTCGAGCCTTCGTCCATCGAGACAAATTAGCTCGCCCACATATTAGAGAGATCATGATGTGAACGAGCTGGGGGGCAAATGTTGATAGGCGAACTACCCTAGGCTAATTATGAGATTAATTGTCTCAGAGGTTAAGAAGGTCGCCAACTTGTGTAGGAATTACGACTTCAACTTTAACCAAGATCAACACAGGAAAGCTCGGCGAAGCAGGAAAGAAGCTCGCCCAAGTTTCTGATAGACCAGGTTCAACCACCGACTATGTCAGGAGAGAGAGGGTCACGGGCGAGCTTCCCCACTTGGAAGGAAGCTCTCCCCAATCCACAGAAGCCAAGCAATGGTTCATCATGACACCATCCCCGAGAATGGCACAAGGCAATGGACCTCGCCTGGAAGCTCGCCTAGCCATAGAACCAGGATGGCGGGTGTATAAATAGGACATACACGTGTAGTAGGACGAGGCATTGTAAGGGTAGCATTGTGAGAAACCAAGACAAGGGTCAAGAACCCTTGTCAACACCTAATGCCAAATAGGCTCACAGGGTGCCACCTCACACTTGCACACCTATAAATAGGTCTCTCTTGTATCATTCTCTCTCCAACTGAATGATAATACACATTTACTTTCTCTCTCTAAGCTCTCACTTTCTCTCCCTACATTATCCACTCAAGAACACATATTCTTAGATTATTGTTTGATAGGATTATATGTTATAATAGCCACATAAAAACATCATTAGTAAATTCAATCAACAATCATATCTGACTATCCTTCATGTTCGGTGCTGAACCTCTAGCGGGATGACTGCTTCAACTCCGAAGGCCATGGTGAATGGTGTCTCCCCGGTACTTGTTCTGTAGGATGTCTTGTTGGTCCATAACACTTCTGGCAACTCATCAGCCCAACTGCCCTTTCTTTCTTCCAAACAGATCTTCAGGATGTGCTTCAAAATTTTATTTACGACTTTGACCTGTCCATTTGACTGAGGATGATATGAGGTGTAGTAATGCTTCTTGATATTCAATGAAGCGCAGAAGTCTCTCAACTTACTTCCGTCAAATTGCCTTCCGTTGCCTGTAACGATTGACTGCGGTAACCTAAATCTGCATATTAAGTTCTTCCAAATAATAGTCTTTTTCAAACACTCTTGCTCTTGAAGATATTCCTTTTGTTCTTCACACAACTTACAGAATTCTGGAAATTGTTGCTGAAAAATTGGTGAAATAGCTTCAATTCTTCAACCGTCGGAGGTTCGGGACCCTTTCTCTAGCGCCAAATTGTTGAGCAATCTTTCTAATTTGGAATCTATATAGCTAATTAATCTTGATTGATCACCCAAACAACAATCTAAGAAAGGATTAATAATAAATTTGTGGAATTTAGAGAGAAAATATAGAGAGAGAAATATTATAAATTGAGTTCTTGTATTCAGGAATCAGATCCTTTACTAAATGGGGTATTTTCCCTATTTATACACTTGCAAGGGTGAGGTGACACGTTTTTAAGCCACTTGGCCTCTGATAGTGACAAGTGTCCTCCACTTGTCACTATTTCAGCTACTTGTCCCACTAACTCTATCCAAACAAACCAGTATACTCCTCATGGGTTACTTGTCATCTCTAAGTCTACTCTCTTGGAAGCTATCGGCCGAGCAGAAGGGCGAGCAACCTGGCGAGCAACTCTTGCATGAGCCTTTCTTCCTTGGACTTGGTTATAATGGTCGAGCAAAGTGGCGAACAACTTGGGCTTGACCTTATGGGGATGTTGTCTTGCCATCTCCTCTTGGGCGAGCAGGGCTGCGAGCAACGTGAACGTAACTTGGCCACGTGGACTTGTTGCTTCGTCCTTTCCGGCTGGGCTAGCAAGGTGGCGAACAGGTGGGCGAGCAGCCTGAGTTTGGCCACGTGGGCTTGTTGCCTCGTCCTCTCTGGCTGGGCGAACAAGGTGGCGAGCAAGAGGGCGAGCAACTTGAGCTTAACCCCTTCCCCACATGCTTATGCCTTAACTGTTCTATAATCATTGGTTTAATTTCTTTTATCAACAAACGGTAAGGTGAAAAAAATTTCGGTATGCCGTACCGTCCACCCCTAATACCAAGAGCATGGCTAACCTGTAATGAGTAGATTGAGTCCACAAGATTTCTAACTACGAGATGAGATTAAATTATTGTATTACTCACTTGAATTTATTGGTCTTGAATAATTCTGAAACTAACATGAGGATAATGTGAGTTTCGGGGTTGGGATAGATTGAAGAAGGAAGACGTGAATAATTATTCAACACTTGCGTTAATTTATGGGACTTAAAATAGATTTAAATTTTATATTTTATATTTTTGAAAGCAGATTTCCTCTTATAGGCAATTAGATTTTTGTTTTATACTAAGTCCTTTCATTATTAGCTGGAATTTTTATTAATTAATAGAGCTTTTATTATTTTAATGATGATAGTTTGATTTTGGTGTTTCAAGATTTCAACATGTTGATTTACGTCTATGTGGATGCCATTTATATCTATTATATATATAACGCATTTGCAGAGTATTATGAATTTAATATATTCGTTTAAATTCAAAAATTGAAAATGATTTGGTGTTTAAATTCAAATATTGAAAATAATCTGATATTAAAATTTGAATATTATCAATCAAATATATTCGATTCATGCTACAAATTGAATATTATAAGGAGTGTGTCTCTTGTGCACCAGTTACACCATGCAATTCAAGTGTATTTTTAAATAGTTATACTATTTATTACTGAAAAAATTACACAAATTATTACTGAAAAGTTACACTATTAAAGATACACTTTTCAGTAATAATATGTGTAACTTTTCAGTAGTATTTCGTGTAAATTTTTAAAAATGAACTTGAGTTGCACGGTGTAACTGGTACATATAAGACTAAGCCTATTATCAATAGACCTTAGTCTTGTATGAATCAGGTGCACCGTGCAATTCAAGTGTATTTTTAAAAAGTTATATTAATTATTATTGAAAAATCACACATGTTATTATTGAAAAGTGAATTTTAAAAAATACACTTTTTCAGTAATAATATGTGTGACTGTTTAATAGTATTTTATGTAATTTTTTTAATAATGAATTTGATTTGCGTGATGAATTTGGTGCTCAAGAGATTTACTCTATCAAGGGTAAAAAAACACATTTGGTCCCATATGAATTTGTACTTAACAGATTTGGTCCCATGTTCCTTTTTGGTCTTTTTTTGGCACATCTAGTCCCATCCGTTAAATACTTAACAGTTTCCATTAAACTCAAAAAATAGAGGAGAAAAACTTCAATGCTCCATTTTTGGATGGAAATGAGTCATGATTATTTTTTATATTTTTAATTATTATTATTATTTTATGAATTAGTAACATATTTTATTTTAATATATTTTTGATCCCTAAGTTTCTCAATTTGGTTGATAGAGCTATGTTATAATGTGCATCAATTCTTTCTCAAATTAGTTATTTGTTGGAGGAGTATTTATAAAATAAATTATATTTGTGTAAATTAGAACATGATATAATATTATTTATTTATTTTTTAGAGGAATTTCTTAATAATTAATATTAAAATTTGAATAAGTAGCTAGTAGAATACGTCCCCATGTATTCAAAATCTGATCCCATAATTCTCTCAACTGATCAACCTTCCGCAATGTTCATTATTAAGTTTCTTAATTCCCAATTCTTTTTTGAGTTCTTCTATGGTCAGGTGGGCGTCGCCCTTCATGACGTCAGTAAACCCTTGAATATAATCCCTTGAAACAGAAAAAC
Organism: Prunella vulgaris; assembly: GCA_026898435.1. Lineage (NCBI taxonomy): Eukaryota > Viridiplantae > Streptophyta > Magnoliopsida > Lamiales > Lamiaceae > Prunella > Prunella vulgaris. Next base: position 1,188,968 of record JAPKLY010000028.1, read on the forward strand.
CCTTTTTTCTTTTGTTTCTTATCAAAAACTTTCTCAAATACAACCCTTAGTCTCACCTCTTCATTCTTCTTTTAGAAAAAACCGTAGAAAAAGAGAAAAGAATATCTCAATCAATCTTTCTCTCTCTCGTAACCTTTGCAAAATTATTTTGACTTGAAAATATATTACTTTTTTTTTAAACAAACAAAAATATAAAGTGTGCAAATTAGTTTGGGAGTGAGGAAATAACTTTTTTTGAATTAATAAGTAAATGCGTCGTATAAACTTTTTTTCTATAACCATATATTGAAACTTGAATTTCCCTAATTATTGTTTGGAAAAACTAATTTGACTAATACTATTTTAATAAAATATATAACTAATATCATCATTAAAATAATCCCATTCATTTGTTCTAAAAACAACCAAGAATATTTCCACTCCTCAACAAAGGGAAAGCAATACGTACAACCTACTACTCACAAAAATCGGGGGATATATTCTCACAAAATTAGATATTTGGATGAAAATAACAAGCAACTAAACTTGTTGTAGCTATTGAGGTTTATATGATCATGCTGCCGGCGCGTAATCATCATCGTCGTTCCCATCTGCATATGCAGCAAGGGCATAATATTCGGTATTCGTATTCGAATTTTGATATTTGTATTCGAAATTTTATAATTCGAATTCGATTACAAATATTCGATTCAATTATTATTCAAATACGAATACAAAATAATTATATTCGATTCGATATTTGTAAATATTCGATTAAATATTTTTTTATAAATATTATAATGATAATAGTTAGTATAATTATTGATATTATTATTATTATTTTAATATTATAGACCATTAAAAATTTATAGCTACAATAATTACTATTATTTTAAGGATGTAAGTTTATCAGATAATAATCTAGATACTATATGTATCTATATTTTAAACTCTCACTCTAGGGTTGTAAATGAATCAAATACTCTTGATTCGATTAGGTATTCGTATTTGAATTATGATATTCGTATTCGAAATTTTATGATTAGAATTCGTTTACAAATATTCGATTTGATTATTATTCAAATACAAATACAAAATTATGATATTCGATTCGATTCGTTTACAATCCTACCTGAATACGCAGCGGGAGCATAATCGTAATCTCCATCGCCATCGCCATCGCCATCCGCACTCTTCTTGCACCACATATGTCCAAGGGCCATTAGCCTCAAAATCTGTCCTGCGATTCAAGGAAATCAATTAGAGGATGAGTGGTTTGGGATTTTTTGTGAGTTTGGTTTGATTTTTAATTTGGTTTTGTTTCCTAACAAAAAAAAAAAGATTTTGTTTCAATTAATAACGACGCGTGAGTTAATCTCTGTTAATTTTTTACGAAAATATCCTACGGGACTATTTATGTTGAAAAAAGGATCAAATTTATGAGCACAATATCACATGGGACCATTTATATTTTTTACCCACTCTATCAACAGATTCAGTATTATGATATTAAGAATCAAATTAGTTTATTTTAATTTATAATACTAATTAAATAGTTATCATATTTTTTGATTATTTATAAATCAATTGAAAAATAAAAAATTTAAAGATTCCTCTTTAAAGATAACATTTATGAATTTTATTTTGTCATTAGAGTTATAAATTTTTCTTTACAAAATGCTTTTATATATGTATCACAGTCACTTCTAGTTCTTCAGTAATTTTTTTTTTGAAGAATAGTGATAATTTCAAATGCGGTCTTATTGGCGGTTGCTTTAGGTGAAGATGAATTATTCCTCAACCGGGTTAATTGGAATTAATCTTTTATCATAAAAAATATTAGTGGTACATAAAATTATCATTAATGTAAGTATTTTATAAAAATAATGAACTACTAATAGTATACAAAGTTATTGCGAATTATAAAATACTATGGTATTTTGTGATACAATGAATTTTTTTTACTATAAGTGCACTGAAACGTTGAAACCATACAAAGCTATCACTATTTATTAATTTATCAAAAGATTATGACTTTTTTGTAACAAAATGAGTTATTGTCACTATAAATATGCCTTTAGTGATAAATATTCAATAAAATATTGATATTATAAAAAGTTGCCACTAATTGTCACAAAATAATGGTGTTCTGTAATAAAATGAATTACTATCAGTATAATTGTATCTCAAGTGATAAATATTTAATAAAATATTGACATTATATAAACTTGTGACTAATTATTACACAATTATGATATTTTGTAACATGATGAATTATTGTCACTATATGTGTATTTTTAGTAACAAATCTTCAATAAAATATTGACAATACAAAAATTTGTCACTAACTCTCACAAGGTGAGTTGTTTTGTGACATAATTAAGTTTTGTCACTATATGTTTTTAGTGACAAATTATTAATTATTACTAATATTTTTATCACTAAACATATTTTTTTTGGTAGTGTCTAGACAAGAAATCGGCTTTGACCCACCCTCTCAGCGTCAACTTAGGGTTACTTTTGGGAGCAGCATTAAGATAGTGCTTGTAAAACCAGGGCAAAGTGACAAAGGCAAAGGTATTGTTCATCAGGCCAGTGGTTCCGGGAAGGGTAAGGAGCTTGTAGAATCCGTCAGGCAACAGGCTGAGGCATCTAGGCCAAAAGCCAGAGAGGGAAAGGTCCAAGTGTCTCTCCAGGCGCCGAGGAACACAGGCCCAAGTAGCTCTCAGGCTCAGCCTCAAAACACTCAGGTCAAAAGACCTCATACGGGGCACAGGAACTATCAGGAGAGACCAAATCCTGAACGGAAGAGGTCAACCCGGGTAGCTCCTTAAGGGATCAGGCAACCTGAGGCCTAAAACTTGCATGTCAGACCTTAAGTGCCCAGAGGTCAGAAAAGAAAGGGCCCTTGTTGGTCCCGAAATGAGTAAATCAGTGTATGGGGGGAATACACTGATATCAGATTTTTCCGAAAGCTCAGAAAAATGCTCTAACACGCTCAGTCAGGAAGATCCTGATAATACTCACTTAAGCTGATAGTCCATAGGGGTAGCAGGGAGAAGTCAGTAAGGAGTCAGATAGACTGAGTGTGAGTAATGTGCTCAGAAGCTCAGTAGAGATAACAAACCTACTGACCGCTAGGAAGCAAGTCAGTTGGACTACTATCTCAGTAAGTTAGAGTACGTGCGGAATGTGAGCCCTTAGTTTCTACTCGTTTTAGTTTCTGAAAACCTTTTCTCTTACTTTGCTTAGTAAATGGTGGTTAAGGCTGGTGCACAATTTTAAAGGTCATGATGATTGATTCAGCCTGATATTCAAAATTATGCAAGGATGCTCAGTTTAATATGATGACAATTATGATCCTGAGCAAGAATGTAAATCAGCACACAGGGGACTTTTAAACGTGGTTCGGAGTTAACCAACTCCTACGTTCACGACCTGATTTAATAGGAAGCTACCCTCAAACCCTGAGGAGAGGTACTTGGGTTTTACGTGCCAAGGGACACGAATAGCCAACTTCCTTTCTTAGGAACTGACCCCTGGGCGTTTTACAAATCCCAATCCTTCTAACCAACCAATCTCACACCCTGAGTGGTTTGGTATTCTTGGTTCCAACTAAGGATAGCCCTAGCAATACAAAGCAATGCTAAAGATTAGAGCTATCATCTAAGAAAAATACAGAGTGAATCCTACTACAACACTAGTGAAATTTAATTGCAGAGTGTTGTTCAAAGTATGCTTTGAGTGCTTGGATTCTTGAGAGCTTTCTCTTGGAAATTTCCCGTTAGCCTTGAATGGGTGCAAGGCTCTCTGTATTTATAGGAGAGATTTGAAATAGATCCGTTGGAGGAGATCCACCAAAATCTTCCTATTTTAGGGTGGTTGCAGGCTAGATGTATTTGTTGACCTTTTTCCCATGCTTAATCTGGAAAATTTTTGTTTCGCCGCCTGCAACACTGAGACGCATTAAATGCCGCATTAACTGCTGCGTAGACTCCGTACATACGTGTCGAAAGGCGATTGGCTCTCAATACAAATGGCTAGTTGATCGTCTAACACTTATCCTTCCTCGTACATTCAATGCTCCGAGTTTCTTGTCATTTACTCAGGCTGAATGTTTATCTTTAATGGAGTCTTACTGATATTCTCTTTATCTCTCAGGTGTTAACATAAATGTCAATTGTTCCATAGCATGAATAACCTTTTTACTTTGGACTTACATGAGTCAGATAAATTGATTCAAGGCCTAAGTCAGGTCTTACGAGCATTAAGCTCAGCCTGATAGTTTACACTACTCTTCACTGACTAAGTTCTGGCCTGTTGGTCCCGAAACGAGTAAGATCAGTGTATGGGGGGGAATACACTGATGTCAGATTTTTCTGAAAGACTCAGAAAAATGCTCTTACACTCTCAGTCAGGATTTCCTGAATTACTCAGTATGCTGAAGGTCCACAGGGACAGCAGAGACAGTTCAGTAACGAGTCAGATAAGCTGAGTGTGAGTAATGTGCTCGGAAGCTCAGTGGAGATAACAAACCTACTGACTGCTTGGAAGCGAGTCAGTTAGACTACTATCTCAGTGAGCTAGAGTACGTGCGGAAAGTGAGCCCTTAGATTCTACTCTTTTTAGTTTCTGAAAACATTTTCTCTGAACTTGCTTAGTAAACTGGTGGTTAGGACTGAGTGCACCGTATTCAGATTCAGGATGATTGATTCAGTCCTGAGGATAAAACAATGCAGAATGTTCAGTTTATTATGATGACAGTTATGATCCTGAACAAAACAGTAAATCAGCACACAAGGGTCTTTTTAACGTGGTTCGGAGATAACCAACTCCTGCGTCCACGACCTGATTTAACAGGAAGCTATCCTCAAAACCCTGAGGATAGGTGCTTGGTTTTACGTGCCAAGGGACACGAGTAGCCAACTTCCTCTCTTAGGAACTGACCCCTGGGCGTTTTACAAGTCCCAGTCCTTCTAACCAACCAATCTCACACCTTGAGTGGTTTGGTATTCTGGTTTCCAACTAAGATAGCTCTAGCAATACAAAACAATGCTAAATATTAGAGCTATCGATCTAAGCAAATATAGAGTGAATCCTACTACAACACTAGGGAAATTTAATTGCAGAGTGTTGCTTATAGTATGCTTTGAGAGCTTGGATTCTTGAGAGTTTTCTCTTGGAAATTTCCCGTTTACCTTGAATGGGTGCAAGGTTCTCCATATTTATAGGCAAGATTCAAAATAGATCTGTTTTTAGGAGATCTAATCAAATCTTTCCTATTTTAGGGTGTTTGCAGGCTAGAAATATTGTTTGACCTAACCGTCATGCTTATTCTGGCAAGTTGTCCCATCGCCTGCAACTTTTGAGACACATTAAATGCCGCATTAAATGCTGCGCAGACTTCGTACATACGTGTCGAAAGATCATTGGCTCTCCGCTCTAACGGCTAGTTGACCTTCAGACATTTGTCCTTTCTCGTACATTCAATACTCTGAGTCTCTTGTTAATAACTCAGTCTGAATGTTTGTCTTCACTGGAGTCTTACTGACATTCTCTTTGTCTCTTGTCCCATAGCATAAATAACCTTTCTGCCTTGGACATATATGGTTCAGGTGATCTGAACTATTGTCCGAGTCAGGTCTTATGTGTCTTCAGCACAGCCTGATAGATTATTCAACCCAGTATGTGTAACCTTTCTGCTTTGGACGTATATGGTTCAGATAAACTGAACCAAGGCCTAAGTCAGGTCTTAAGTGAATTCAGCACAGCCTGATAGCTTACACTTACTCTTCACTGACTAAGATCTGTCCTGAGTATGCTTAGTGTACTCAGTAGAAACATCAGTCAATGGTACTTCAGGATTGACTTCAGGACGGATCATCAGGCTTCGATCTTCAGCTTCAGATCAGACAATCTTCAGCAAGACTGACTGATTCCTTCAGGATGAATTACACTTCAGACTTCAGTAAATTGGGTCGACTCCAATATTCTTCAGTCTTCAGCGAGTTCCTCCTGTACTGAATTCCTAACCTAACTATCCTGAATTATTTTATCCTGAACATCTGTACTTAGGCAGATTCATCAGGGGTTTTGGGATCTAATCAAAATACTTAGATTGTCCCAACAATTTCCCCCTTTTTGATGATGCCAAAACCCTTAAGAAAATTCCTATTCATCTATACAATCAACTGACTTAGTCAGTGAGAACAACTCAGTACCACCTGACAACTAGGTACTTAGTCTATAAGATGAAAACAAGGAATGGGTTAGTACAATTCTTGATAAGGATTCAGAAAAGTAAATTCAGGAGTCAACAAGAAGTTGTACTCAGGAAAAATAAAATAACTTCATTGATTGATATAGAATTACAGTTATCCTGAAGCTATTATAAATTCCTGAACAACTAGCTCCTGATCTAGTCTTCATCCTTATTCCATACAGCTTGTGGAATATCATACATCTCCAAGACTTGGTTCAGGACCAACTTCATCCTGTTCCGATCACCAATAGCCCCGGCAGCGCGTCCTACTCTGACGACTTCTTCTGATATTGCTTTCCGGTCTAGTTGTTTGGAGTTCCTGAAGAGTGGAGGAGGGTACTTGATGAATTCCGGAGGAGCAATCTCTACACCTTCAGTGTCAGCATGTCTGATTATTTCAGCCCAGAGATCAGGGTGCTCCTGTGCCATCCAGTAATGGAGTATGACGTCTTTTTCTTCAGTTAGATCGTCCCATAACCCCACCACGTAGAATAGGTAGGCCCACCTATTCCGGATCGGAATCCATAACTCCAACATCTCTATAGGAATGAAGTCTTCCACAAACTGTACTGGAGGAGGGCCTTGTCCTGAACTGACCACCATTTTCCTCTGAGTCTTCATCCGAGATCCAGAAGTCACAGATTTCTTCTTCTGAACCTGCGAAGTCAGATACTCATTGGACTCTTTCAAGCGCTGGATCTAACTGAGGAGCGAGATCTCCTTCACCTTTGCTATCTTTTCAGCTTCAGTCATCACCATTTTCTTCAGAGTGGTCAACTCAGGTTGCATTTGTTCCTCCATCTCTTTGTACAAAGGTTCCAAAGCAGGATCCTCAGAGGGCCTTAATCTCTTCGGATCTGAACCTTCAGCAGCTTCGATGGCAGTGACGGACCTTGTCCTCTTTCTTTCCGCCGCTATCAGTTCAGGGGGGAAGATTTTCTTCTTTGCTTTACCAGTAGTGGCAATTTGTTTCTTCCCTTCTTTCCCCTTTATGGCATCATCGTCATTGATCCGTTTGACAATTTCGTCTACTGACTCCGCCAATAATGTGAACTGACTGTCCATCTCAGTCTGCTTGCCCTGCAATTGCCCAATCTGCCTGGCCATCCCTCTCAGGCCAACACTTAGCTTGTCGACGGCTGAATTGTGCTCAGCTTTTAGCCGTCCTTCAAAGCTCATCATCCGATTGTTCAGGGCAGTAGCAATTGCATCCTTCTCCTGTTCAGACATCTCATTCAACAGCTCCTCTTTCAGTTCAGCTTTCAGTTTGGCCAACTTTTCATCAACCAGTTGATCAACTTTTTCAGACAATTGTTGATCAAGAAAAGTGGCAAGCTTATTCTCCTGCTGAATTTGCACATCTGAGACCATCTGATTGCAGCTTTGTATGGCACCTTTTGCTTGCTCGGAGATAGCAGTGAGATCTACTGAATGTTGAGTTCTGACTTCTCCAAGAAGATCTATTGCAGCATGCATATCAGTGGCCATTTCATTCAGGTCTTTGTCCAGCCTTTTCATTTTCTTGCTCAGAGCTTCAGAATTTGAATCAACCCTACTTGCCTTTCGCTCAACGAGAGTTATTCTTCTGTGATAATTAGCAAGTGCTCGTGAGGAATTTTCAGTGAACATAGCTGCTGGGGTGATCCAGTTTCCTCTAACTCGGATAAGACATGTTCGACCCTCTCCTGAAGCCTCCGCAGTCCCGGGTCCAAGGGGTGCATCATCGGCCGGTGCACTGACTCCTTCAGTGCCACCTTGCTGAATGTCTTCAGCAATCACAACTTCTTCCCTCTCATCTTTCTTCTCCTTCTCAACTTTTTCAGGCTCTGGCTCGGGGTAGATGCGTCTGACAGTTCTGATGAAGTCTGCCATTTTGATCAGGTGATGTAAAGAATTCACGTTGAAGTGATCAAAGAGGGCAGCTTCAGTCTCAGCCATATTCTCCCATCCTCTCAACTCCCCAAGCTGACTCAATTCAGGCCATGTGGCATTCCTGATCATAGCATAGGTGCGAAGTTGCACTACCGCCTCCTTCTGAGCTTCTGAGAGGTCAGGAAACCTCCTCTCCACCATTTCAGCAGCCCCTCCCCTTGCCACTATCTCAAAATCTGGCAATGTGTTCTCGTCAGGCGCGGGGAAAGGCCACGAGGCTTCAGCCTGAACTGGTTCAGCAGCCTCCTACTCAACTCCTCCTTCCTGAGCAGGTTCCACCTGATCCTTCTCAACACTCTGATAAGTTGAGGCGATGTCGAGAATCAGTTGATCGGGATCAGGGGATGCAACGTCCAGAACGGAAGTGATGGGAGCAATTTCAAGAGCAGTCTGAGCAGGTTCCTTTTCCGGAGTTGTATGCTGAACAACTTCTTCAGCAACTCTCTCTTCCACAAGCTTTTTCTCTCGCTCTGCTGACCCTGAATAAAGAAATTTGAGCTTCTGTTGCTTGGGTCCAGAGGGCTTAGATTTGACCTCCGCTGGCTTTGCTATGTCAGCCTCAGAAGATTTGCTCGCCTGAGCCTTGACTCTCCCAGTCGTGCTCGCCTGAGCCTTCTTCTTCTGAGTCCGAGGTCTCCTTTTTGCGCCAGCATCATCGGAGTAAGCCCTGAAGAGGTCAATTTTTGGTGGAATCTCGAGCGACTGGGCCTGATCAACGTCCCCGAGATCCAGGGTTTCCAAAATCAATGAGATCTTGGTGCCAAAGTGCATCTTGGCCTCGAACGTCGCCTGACCCTCAGGCGAATACTTGATTTTGTTGGTCTCAGCAACCAGCAATTGGAGGAAGTAATCCTCCCAGTGAAAATTGTGCACTGAGGCGTCAGAAATTACCATCATCGTATAAAGTTTCGGTCTGGAGATCTGCTCCAATCCTCCGGCAATTCCCATCACTCCCTGACTTGTCAGGTCGAAGAAATGACGGTTCTTAGTCCTCAGGACTGATTTATTGAGACCTGACCTCAGGACGACATCTCTATCGCATAGGGACTGGAGAAAATCCTTCTCATTCCCGAACACGTAATCAACCGGGCTTCGTCCAGAGCGGGGAAGATTAAAAATCTCCCTAATCTTCTCCCTGAGGTTAATAGTGACCCACCGCCTGGTCATTTCTTCCTCACCATCCTTCTTCTTCACACAGGAAGTCAGAGGAATGCATGTCTTCCACTCCTGGGAGTCCTTGTTCTGCGCCATCTTCAGATAAAAGGCAGCAACAAGGCTGGGGTGCAGTCTCTAAGGTCTGGCTGAAATGAAGCGCAAGAGACCTGCATTGTTGAAGAGTTCCTACAAATGAAGTAAATCAGAATGGTTGGAGGTAAAATCTCCATAGGGTTCCCAATGAATTTCATTTCTAAGGTGAAAAAGGTTTCCGAAGAAAGAGTCTACTGAAGGAGACGCCATGGAAATAAGTTGGAGATTTGAAGAAAATTGGGTTGCAGAGAAAAATATGTTAGGAAAATATTTGGGTGCATAAAGAATGCAAAGTCGAACACTTCCCTTATTTATACTAATTTTCAGTTTAAATCGGATGGCTCTGAAAATAATGACTTATGAGATTCAATGGTCAAGATTAAAAAGTGAAAAGCATGGAGCCTTTTCGGTTTTCAAAAGTAACTGGTCAAACTTTATCGAAAACTGTTCCCGCCCACAGTGCATTAAATGCACATTAGAGCATGTCCGTATTTAATTCAAATAAATTGAATTAAATAATAACCGAATATTAAATGAATGGCTGGGATCATTTGACAAATTAAATTGATTTGACAATACAGCAAACAGTATCACGGATAGTGCACGCAAGATAAGATGACTAGATAAAAATTAGGAAACATACCAATCAGTCAGATTCGTATTCTGACTGATACCACTTGTGACCTATCAGCGTGACAAGTCCTGAATTCAGTGTCCTGAATCTTAGTCAGTCTATACTGATCATCCTTTTCAGCTGAATGTTCCCCCTACAACCATTTACATTCTCTCTGAGATTCTTTCAATCTGAGTCATAGTTGATCATTCCCCCTGACCATGTGCATTCTGATTAGAGATTCAGACTGAATCACCTAAGCCTGGGTCAAGGAGTCCTAACTCTACTGATAACTCAACAAATCTGGTTTCAGGCAGAGCCTTAGTCAGAATGTCAACTCTCTGTTTTTCAGTAGGGACTCTCTCCATCCTGATGTCCTTCTTTTCAACATGATCTCTGATAAAGTGATGCCTGATGTCTACATGCTTACACCTTGTGTGTAAGACTGGGTTTTGGGATATGGCAATGGCACTATTATTGTCACAATAAATTGGGACTTCAGTGGCTTCAACTTGGTAGTCTCTCAGTTGCTGTTTCAGCCAAAGGATCTGAGAACAACAACTGCCTGCCGCCATATACTCAGCCTCAGTAGTAGATGTTGCAACACTGGTCTGCTTTTTAGAAAACCAAGAGATCAGTTTACTCCCTAGAAACTGACATGTGCTTGTAGTTGATTTCCTATCAAGTCTACAGCCTCCATAATCTACATCTGAATAGCCAGTCAGTTCTAGGTTGTCATCAGAGGGATACCAAAGTCCTAGATTGACTGTACCTCTCAGGTATTTCAGTATCTTTTTGGCACTCTCCAGATGACTCTTCTTTGGATCAGACTGATATCTTGCACAAACTCCAACTGCATAAGTGATGTCAGGACGACTAGCAGTCAGATATAATAAGGATCCTATCAGTGCCCTATATTCAGTCTGATTTACTGAGACTCCTTCTTTGTCAGGATCCAGCTTCTCATTTGTGTTCATGGGAATACGTGAGACTTTGCTGGACTGGACTCCAAATTTCTGAATCAAATCCCTTGCACACTTGGACTGATTTATGAAGATTCCGGAGTCAGTTTGCCTGACTTGGAGACCCAGAAAGAAATTCATTTCTCCCATCATTGACATCTCAAATTTCCCAGTCACCAGCTTGGAGAATTTCTCACAAAGCTTCAGATTAGGAGATCCAAATATTATGTCATCCACATAAATCTGGACCAAGAGAATATCCTCCCCTTTGGAAATCCGGAAGAGGGTCCTGTCCACTGCTCCTTTCACGAACCCGTGGTCTATCAGGAATTGGGATAATGTATCATACCAAGCTCTCGGAGCTTGCTTCAGGCCATAAAGAGCTTTCTTCAGGTGATATACCTTATTACCAATTTCAAAACCTGGAGGTTGTTCCACATAGACCTCCTCGTTTAGTACACCATTTAGAAAAGCACTCTTTACATCCATGTGATACACTTTGAATTTCTTGAATGTTGCATATGCCAGAAACAACCTGATTGCTTCCAACCTTGCGACCGGAGCAAAGGTCTCATCATAGTCAATTCCTTCAGCCTGAGAGTAACCCTTTGCTACCAATCTGGCCTTATTCCTGACCACAACATTCTTTTCATCCCTCTTGTTCTTAAAGACCCACTTGGTGCCAATGACATGTTGACGCCTAGGTCTCTCAACTAACTCCCAAACCTGATTCCGCTCAAACTGATTGAGCTCATCCTACATGGCTAGGATCCAGTTGGGATCAGCAAGAGCTTCTTCTATGCTCTTAGGTTCCTGATCACTCAGGAAGCAGCAAATCATAGCGCTTTCACCAAAGGACAACCTAGTCCTGACCCCTCATTGATATCACCAATGATATCAGCCAACGAGTGATCATCTAGCCACCGCCTCCTGCTGACAGGAGCACTGGGAGCTGCTGACGTTCCCTCTCCTGATCCTGAAACATTAGTCTCGACAATAATAGGCAAAGAATAGGAACGAGCAAGAACAGGGGATACTGGGTCATTTCCTGAGGGTTGGCCAATATCAGAGACATTGTTTCCCCCTACAGTGTTGGACTCAGTAACTATCTCAGGTGCAGAAGCATCATCACCGACAGTACGTACCTCAGGTTGAGTCTGTGCCCCCGTCTGAGACTCAACATTCTCTGAGGCTGGGGCTAGCTGAGGGTTGGCCTGAAGTCCATCCTGATCATCATCATCATCATCCCATCCCTTGGGAGCACTGACAAGCTTGATCTTGAATTCAGGATTCTTCAGACTCAGTCTTGTTATCCTCTTGATAACCCCCTCAGTGTCAGGATTCGGAACCTGTTTCCTATGCACTGATACAATCTCATCAAACACAACATGAGGTGTTTCCTCCACACAAAGGGTCCGACAGTTATACACCCTGAAGGCTTTACTGACAGAGGAGTATCCTAAGAAGACTCCCTCATCAGATTTGCTATCAAAGGCTTTCAACTGGTCTTTCCCATTGTTCAGGATGAAACACTTACACCCAAAAATATGGAAATAAGAGATGCGAGGCTTCCTCTTGTTCCAAGTTTCATAAGGTGTCTGAGCATGTTGTTTGTTCAGCATAGATCGGTTCTGAGTGTAGCAAACAGTGTTGATTGCTTCAGCCCAGTACTTCTTAGGCAATCCTGACTCAGCCAACATGGTCCTGGCAGCTTCCTTCAGGGTCCGATTTCTTCTTTCAGCTACCCCATTCTGCTGAGGAGTCCTGGCTACAGAAGTCTCATGAGTTATACCATGGTTAGTACAAAAGTCAGTTATAATAGAGTTTATAAACTCAGTTCCTCGATCTGATCGGATCCTGACTATGCTCTGACCCTGTTCAGTACTCAATTGCTTGAGTAACTCTGGAAGCTTGACCTGAGTCTCTTTCTTGTTCAGCAAGAAAATAACCCATGTGTACCTGGAATAATCATCAACAACAACAAGGGTATATTTCCTACCATTTATGCTGACAGGAGTTACTGGACCAAAGAGATCCATGTGCAGAAGCTGAAGCACTTTGTCAGTTGAGAAGACTTCTTTCACTTTGAATGTAGCTTTGATTTGCTTGCCTTCCTGACATGCTCCGCACACGTGGTCTTTGCTAAAAACTTCATTTGGTAGACCATCTACAAGTGAGAGTCTAGAAATTTTGTTAATAATCTTGAAGTTTAAGTGACTCAGGCGTTTATGCCAAAGCCAACTGAGCTCAGAGGAGCTCTTAGCAACCAAACAAGTTTCAGGAGGACTGCTCTTGAAATCAGCAAAATATACATTGCCCCTCCTGATACCTGTAATCAGAACCTGTAGTGTAGATTTGTCCTTTACAAGACACATGTTAGATGTAAATTCTACACTATATCCTCGGTCACAAAACTGACTGACCGAGAGTAAGTTATGTCTCAGTCCCTCAACATATGATACATTCAGTACACGGACAGAGCCAATAACAAGGGTTCCGAATCCACTGGTGAAACCCTTAGAGTTATCACCAAAGGTTACGTGCGGGCCTTCCTGAGCTATATAATCCTGAAGGAGATCACGAAATCCGGTCATGTGCCTGGAACATCCTGAGTCCAAGTACCAGTCCTTCATCAGATCCTCCTTCCTCTTTTTGTAGCCCGCAGCGACCTGAAAAGAATCAGGCCTCAGGTACCCATCTCTTATTGAGTCCTACTGAGTCAGCCATACCCTTCGGGATCCAGATTTGTTTAACAATTCTGATAGCATCAGAAGTGTAAACCTGTCTCCCTGAAACATCAACATACACAGTCTTCTTCCTTTGTGCCTGGGAAGTTGAGGATGTATGGGTGTCAGCCTGAGGTTTAGGAGCCCTATATTGATTCCTGGGAGTGGGCCTCCTGTTCCTCCTTGGCCTGGGTGCATTGGGCTGAGTTTGATCCCGAGAAGAAGTAGCTCGGGCCTGACCTCTTGGCACTTGAGGTCTGACCTGAGTGTTACCGGAATCAGGTCTCCGTTGCCTTTCAGAGACCACATGGTTTGTCCTTCTCCTTTGAGGATTAGGACGTTCCTGATGGGCTCTGTGGCCTGTCTGAGGAATCTGGACCTCAGTATTCCTTAGCTTTCCCTGAGGCCTCCTCTGTTCTGAGTTCCTTCTGCTCTGAGCATTTCTAGGCTGGGCCTGAGAAGTGCTAGGAGCAGAATTCTTCCCAGATTGAGGATTCCTAGGCTGAGCCTTGGAGTTCCCTTGATCTGTCTTCCTTGACTCAGGATGGGAAGCCTTGACCTTTTCCTTAGGTTTAGGTCTTGGTTTCTCAGCCCTTTGCCTGACAGGTTCAGCAGGCATTTTCTCCTTCCCTTTGCCTTTGTCCTGACGAGCAACACTTAAGCTCTTGTCATCAGTTAGGGCTGGGACAAACTTTTTCTGAGAGTTGCTCCCTGAAGCACCTCTCTTCTTTTTGCCTTTTGGGTCTTTTGAGGCATCATAGCCTAACCCAGCTTTAGCACCATCAGTCAGCTGAGAGAAACTTGTTAACTCATCAACCACTTGGGTGGATGTGTATAACTTCTTCAACTTAACCTCAAGATGCCCATTGGTTTCTTTCAGGGCCTCAATTTCAGTGGTGTACTGAAGCACCAACTCTTCATGAGCTTTCTCTTTTGAGATCAGCTCAAGATCCCAAGCGGTTTGCTCAGCACAAAGACGAGCTTGCCACTCAGTTTCGAACATTACTCTAAGAGCAATTCGCTCAATCATCAGTTGTTCCTGAGCAAGGAACAGATCAGTATCACGAGTCTCAATCAGCGAGCTGATTACACCCTTCAGTCTTTCTACCTCCAGTGGAGCTTCATCATGCTTGTTCCTAGCATGAAGTAGCTCTTCCTGAAGATGTACTAATCTGAGGTCTTCCTCAGTATCTCTTACTCTGAGAGACTCAGTTAACCGATCGTTCTCCCCACTCAGTTTTGCATTCACATCCACTGTGTGAGTATGAGTCTCCTGCAGCCTTGAGAAGTCAACCATCAATTGCTCTAGGGCGAGCTGAAGGTCGAGTTCTCCTGCTGAATCTGAGCTAAACTCAGGTGCGTGATCAGGAGAAGAGGCAGAAGAACATACCTCATCATTTGCCATCAGGCAGAGGTCATCATACTCCTCATCGGAGAAGAGTTCAGGGGACCGGCGTCCTGGGCCATCTGAATCTGAGGAGTCCTCAGCAAGCAATGCTCTCCGGTCTGATGCCCTGAGCTCTCTCTTGGCTCTTCGATCCTCTCGCTCACGAGCACTGAGCTACGGACAATCATACTGATAATGTCCGGTCTTTTTGCAGTGGTAGCACTGATCTACATCAGAAGCAAACTTCTTGTCAGTGTACCTTTTATCAGATGACTCCCTCCTGCTCCCTGATGATCGTTCAGTTTTGGAGCTGGATCTTCTGGGCTCATCATCTCTCCTTTTCTCATCTCTTTGTCGCTCAGGCTCATTGCGATCCCTCCTGGAATCTGAACCCCTCCTTTCTTCTCTTCGGGGGCTCGATCTCCTGGGGCTGGAGTACCTGCGATCACGACTGTCAGTATAAAATTTCTTATACCTTCCGAATCGAGAGTTCAGTTTCTCAAATCACCGCGCCATCAGGCTGTACTCCAAGGCTAGCTCTTCCTTGTTCATGTCCTTCAGAGACTTGGAGCCAGTTCCAGCCTCAGGCTCAGGAGTTGCTTTAAGAGCCACGCTCTTTTCCTTTTCAGGAGTCTTCTCCTCACTAACTTCCTCACTGACAACACCCTTCTTCTTCCTCTTATAGAGGTCGAATTCCAGAGCCTTTAACTCTTAGAATAGGTGAGAGTAAGGAATGTTTGTAAGATTACTCCTGTGTCCCATCTTTCAGGGAGACAGTTCAGGATTTTAGAAGACACCTCCATCTTGGGAAACTCCTTTCCAAGGGTTGCTAGCTCGTTCATCATCTTGATGAACCGAGCTTCCATCTGATCGATGGATTCTCCCTCTAGCATCTGGAAGGCTTCAAACTTCCTAATAGCAAGATCTCTCTTGTTCTCCTTGATCTTTTCTGATCCCTCACTCATCTCCCTCAGAGCATCCCAGATTTCCTTTGCGGTCCTCAGATGCATGAGCCTGACCGAATTCTCATAAGAAACGGTGTGGAGTATAATGTTCTTGGCAACATTATCCAGTCCGATTTGCTTAATCTGATCAGTATTAAGCGCGGACCTCTCCACTTCTTCATCTCCGGCGGCTGGAACAGGGACATTGCCAGCAACAGGCCAGGTCGTCTAAAGATTCCTCATAAACCTGATCGGACCATGCTTAATCACCTGATGCATCTGATCATGGATAAAGTAGAGATGTGCAAGTACCCTGAATTTCCAATAATCATAATTGTCAATAGAGAATTCAGTAAGATTGCCCTCGAGGCGTTTAGAACCGGATGCCATGATATGAAATTATTAGAAACAAGATCTATTCAGTAGACCACCAAAAGTTTCTCCTCATAAACTGTTGGTAAACAAAGTCAGTGGTCTTTTGAACTACTGCTCTGATACCACTTGTTGGTCCCGAAACGAGTAAGATCAGTGTATGGGGGAGAATACACTGATGTCAGATTTTTCTGAAAGACTCAGAAAAATGCTCTTACACTGATGTCAGCCATGATATGAAATTACTCAGTATGCTGAAGGTCCACAGGGACAGCAGGGACAGTTCAGTAACGAGTCAGATAAGCTGAGTGTGAGTAATGTGCTCGGAAGCTCAGTAGAGATAACAAACCTACTGATTGCTTGGAAGCGAGTCAGTTGGACTACTATCTCAGTGAGCTAGAGTACGTGCGAAAAGTGAGCCCTTAGATTCTACTCGTTTTAGTTTCTAAAAACATTTTCTCTGAACTTGCTTAGTAAACTGGTGGTTAGGACTGAGTGCACCGAATTCAGATTCAGGATGATTGATTCAGTCCTGAGGATAAAACAATGCAGAATGTTCAGTTTATTATGATGACAGTTATGATCCTGAACAAAACAGTAAATCAGCACACAAGGGTCTTTTTAACGTGGTTCGGAGATAACCAACTCCTACGTCCACGGCCTGATTTAAAAGGAAGCTATCCTCAAAACCCTGAGGATAGGTGCTTGGTTTTACGTGCCAAGGGACACGAGTAGCCAACTTCCTCTCTTAGGAACTGACCCCTGGGCGTTTTACAAGTCCCAGTCCTTCTAACCAACCAATCTCACACCTTGAGTGGTTTGGTATTCTGGTTTCCAACTAAGATAGCTCTAGCAATACAAAATAATGCTAAATATTAGAGCTATCGATCTAAGCAAATATAGAGTGAATCCTACTACAACACTAGGGAAATTTAATTGCAGAGTGTTGCTTATAGTATGCTTTGAGAGCTTGGATTCTTGAGAGTTTTCTCTTGGAAATTTCCCGTTTACCTTGAATGGGTGCAAGGTTCTCCATATTTATAGCCAAGATTCAAAATAGATCCATTGGAGGAGATCTAATCAAATCTTTCCTATTTTAGGGTGTTTGCAGGCTAGAAATACTGTTTGACCTAACCGCCATGCTTATTCTGGCAAGTTGTCCCATCGCCTGCAACTTTTGAGACGCATTAAATGCCGCATTAAATGCTGCGCAGACTCCGTACATACGTATCAAAAGATCATTGGCTCTCCGCTCTAACGGCTAGTGGACCTTCAGACATTTGTCCTTCCTCGTACATTCAATACTCTGAGTCTCTTGTTAATAACTCAGTCTGAATGTTTATCTTCATTGGAGTCTTACTGACATTCTCTTTGTCTCTTGTCCCATAGCTTAAATAACCTTTCTGCCTTGGACATACATGGTTCAGGTGATCTGAACTACTGTCCGAGTCAGGTCTTATGTGTCTTCAGCACAGCCTGATAGATTATTCAGCCCAGTATGTGTAACCTTTCTGCTTTGGACGTATATGGTTCAGATAAACTGAACCAAGGCCTAAGTCAGGTCTTAAGTGAATTCAGCACAGCCTGATAGCTTACACTTACTCTTCACTGACTAAGATCTGTCCTGAGTATGCTTAGTGTACTCAGTAGAAACATCAGTCAATGGTACTTCAGGATTGACTTCAGGTCGGATCATCAGGCCTCGATCTTCAGCTTTAGATCAGGCAATCTTCAGCAAGACTGACTGATTCCTTCAGGATGAATTACACTTCAGACTTCAGTAAATTGGGTAGACTCCAATATTCTTCAGTCTTCAGCGAGTTCCTCCTGTACTGAATTCCTAACCTAACTATCCTGAATTATTTTATCCTGAACATCTGTACTTAGGCAGATTCATCAGGGGTTTTGGGATCTAATCAAAATACTTAGATTGTCCCAACATTGCCTGATCATGCTTAGTGTACTCAGTAGAAACATCAGTCAATGATAACTCCGGATTGTCTTCAGGATGGATCTTCAAGTCTTCGGTCTTCAGCTTCAGTTCAGGCAATCTTCTTCAAGACTGACTCTGACCTTCTTCAGGGTGAGTTGCACTTCAGACATCAGGCAATTGGGTCGACTCCAATATTCTTCAGTCTTCAACACGTTCCCCCTGAACTGAGTCCCTAACTTGACTATCCTGATCTAGAGAATCCTGACCAACTGTACTTAGGCAAATTATCAGGGGTTTTGGGATCTAATCAAAGCACTCAGATTGTCCCAACAACCATTTTCGTTAAACACCTAGACCCATTGCACCTAAGCTCAGGAGAAATAGGAGGCCTGCCCCTAAGAGAACACAAAAGGCTCATGTGGCTCCTCAGGCTGACACCCATACACCCTCAACTTCTCATGCACCTAGAAAGAAGAGGACAATGTATGTTGATGTTACTAGGAGAAATATTTACACATCTGATGCTATTTAAATTGTGAAACAAATCTAGATCCCGAATGGTACAATTGACACGATAGGACCCAACACAAGATGGGTACCTGAAGCTTGATTTTTTTTAGGTGACTGCAGGCAACAACAAGAAGATGGAGGATCCTAAGAGAGTTATCTGGTACTTAGATAGCGGATGTTTAAGGCATATGACCAGCTTCCGAGATCTCCTTCATGATTATGTCACTCAGGAAGGACCGCATCTAACCTTTGGTGATAACTCAAAAAGTTTCAACAGAGGCTATGGTACTTTGGTTGTTGGTTCTGTGCGTGTGCACAATGTGTCCTTTGTTTGGGGACTTAAACATAACTTGCTCTCTATCAGTCAATTTTGTGATAGAGGTTTTTGTGTTGAATTTTCATCTAACATCTGTCTAGTTAAGGACAAATCAACATTGTAGGTTTTGTTTACAGGAATCGGGAGGGGTAACGTTTATTTTGCTCACTTTAAGAGTAGAGCTCATGAAACCTGTCTTTTGGCTAAAAGTTCTTCGGAAATCAGTTGGTTATGGAATAAGCGCTTAAACCATCTGAACTTCAAGATTCTTAATAAACTCTCATGACTCTCTCTTGTTGAAGGGCTATCGAATGAAGATTTTAGCAAGAATCACGTGTGCAGAGACTGTCAGGAAGGCAAGCAAACCAAAGCTTCATTCAAAGAGAAAGAAGCATTCTCAACTGAAAGAGTACTTCAGATCTTGCACATGGATTTGTTTGGTCCTATCACACTTGTGAACATTAATGGTAGAAAATATACACTTGTGGTTATTGACGATTATTCTAGGTACACTTGGGTAATTTTCTTGTTAAATAAGAAAGAAACACATGTTAAACTCCAGAACTACTTAGAAAACTGAGTAATGAACAGGGTCAGAGTATCGTAAAGATGAGATCTGATAAGGGCACTGAATTTATTAACTCATATATTTTTAATATTTGTTTTGCCAATGGCATTACTCACAAAATTTTTGCAGCTTGAACTCCACAGCAGAATAGAGTAGTTGAAAGAAGGATATGACCATGAAGGAAGTGACCATGACCATGCTGGCGGAGTTAGGATTGCCCAAGAAGTACTGGACTGAGGCAATTAACACTACCTGTTATACTCAGAATCATTTAATGCTGAACAAACAACATGCTCAGGCCCCCTATGAAATGTGGAATAAATGGAAGCCTCATATTTCGTATTTTCATATATTTGGGTGTAAGTATTTCATCATGAACAACGGGAAAGACCAGTTACAAACCTTTGATAGCAAGTCTGATGAGGGAATATTCTTAGGATATTCTTTAGTCAGTAAAGCATTCAGGGTATATAACTGTCGAACTCTGGTGGTAGAAGAAACACCTCATGTTGTGTTTGATGAATCTATTACTTAGCATATGAAACATGATCTGAATCCTGACACTGAGGAAGTTACCAAGAGGGTGACTAGGTTGTGTCTGACTTATCAACCTGAGTCAAAGATCAAACTTGTTCATGCACTCATGGGATGAGATGATACAGATGAGGATCAGGAAGAAGCTCAGGCCAATCCTTAGGATGAGGCCGTACCAGGAGTAGTTGGGCCTCAACTTGATGAGCATGCTCAACCTGATGTAAGAACTGTTAGTGATGATACAGTCGCACTTGAGACAGCTACTGAGTCCAATACTCAAGGGGGAACAATGTCTTTGACAATGAGAAGCCTTTTGGAAATGACTCAGTTTGTTCTTCCTTTGTTCGACTTCCTGAGTTTATTCCACTTGTAGATACTAATCTTTCATGTGAAGGAACCTCAGGATCAGCTCCAGCTCGAAGAACATGGCTAACAAATCACTTAGTAGAGAACATCATTGGTGATGCTACTGAGAGAATCAGGATGAGAAGATTCCACGGTGAGAGCGCTTAGTTTTGTTGTTCCTTGTCTGAACAAGAACCTAAAAACATTGAAGAAGCTCTTGCTGACTCCAATTGGATCTTGGCCATGTAAGAAGAGCTCAACCAGTTTGAGAGAAATGAGGTTTGGGAGCTGGTAGATAGACCTAGGTGTCACACGTGATTGGTATCAAGTGGGTCTTTAAGAATAATAAGGGATGAAAATAATGTTATGGTCAGAAACAAGGCCAGACTGGTTGCTAAGGGATATTCACGAATTGAAGGAATCGATTATGATGAAACCTTTGCTCCAGTTGCTAGGTTAGAAATGATCAGGTTATTTTTGGCGTATGAAACATATAAGAAATTTAAAGTGTATAAAAATGAACGTAAAGAGTGTTATTCTAAATGGTGTACCGAACGAGGAAGTCTACGTTGAATAAAGCACTTTATGGACTGAAGTAAGCTCCTAGAGCTTGGTATGATACACTATCCCAATTCCTGATAGACCATGTGTTTGTGAAAGGAACAATGGATAGAACTTTATTCTGGATCACTGAGGTGACAACATTCTTTTGGTCCAAATTTATGTGGATGACATAAATTTTGGATCACCAAATCAGAAGCTTTGTGAGAAGTTTCTCTAAGCTAATGGGTGTTAAGTTTGAGATGTCTATGATGGGAGAGATGAATCTCTTCCTTGGTCTGCAAGTTAGACAATCAAATTCAAGAATATTTATCAATCAGGCCAAATACACTAAGGATTTGATTCATAAATCTGTTGTCAGTCCCCATGAACACAAATGAAAGGTTGAATCTTGACAAAGAGGGGATCTCAGTAAACCAGACTAAATAAAGAGCTTTGATTGGATCGTTGTTATACCTGACTGCAAGTAGGCCTGATATAACCTATGTAGTTGGTGTATGTGCTAGGTATCAGTCAGATCCCAAGAAAAGTCATCTTGAGAGTGCTAAGAAAATTCAGAAATACCTTAAGGGTACAGTAAACTTAGGACTTTAGTATCCCTCAGATAACAACCTAGAACTGTCAAGTTACTCAGATACATATTATGGAGGCTGTAGGATTTATAGGAAATCAACTACGGGTATATGTCAGTTCCTAGGGAGCAAACTGATCTCTTGGTTTTCGAAGAAGCAAACCTCTATTGCAACATCCACTACTGAGGCTAAGTATATGGTTGCTGGTAGTTTATGTGCTTATATCCTTTAGTTGAGACAACAACTGAGAGACTATCAAGTGAATTCTAATGAAGTCCCAATATATTGTGACAATAAAAGTGCTATAGCCATATCCCAGAACTCAGTCTTGCACACAAGGTGTAAGCATGTGGATATTAGGCATCATTTTATAAGAAATCGTGTGGAGAAGAAGGATATCAGGATGGAGAAGATCCATACTCACAAGCAGAGAGCTGACATCCTGACGAAGGCCTTGCCTGAGTCTAGGTTTGTTGAGTTGTCAGTAGAGTTGGGACTGCTTGACCCAGGAATAGAAACTTCAAGATAAGTTTCAGTTCAGGATTGTTAAGTTCCTAACTCAGGATCAGAAGAGGTTAAGATCAAGACATAAAATAAAAGAGATTCTTCTTAATAAGTTGAGTTTGCAAACAATCGTCCCAAATTCCAACAATCCCTTTATTTTCTTAAATCCATGTATCCTTTTCTGGTTACAAATTATTATATGAGAAAATAGTATTAATTATTGAAAAAAATTTATATATTGGTTTATCATGAAATTATTTTAAAGTATAAAAAAAATTTATTAAACGTATAAAAAATTTGAGTTAGTGATATTATACTCATATTATTATGAGGCACACTCATGTGAAACATACTATATTAAAATTCGTGGATCCTTAACCGGGTCGGGTCGGATTTGATCTTTTTTTTTTTTAAATTCGCAACTAGATTAAATGTTGTGTTCTTTACATATATTCATTTGTTTTTATAGAAATAATATTTTCATACAATCTAATAATAAATGTGTGTTACTATAAAAAAATATTTTTTTTCATAAATATTTATGAAAAAACAATATATTTTCTTATATTAACACACATTTTGCTTTTGTGTCATATGAAAAATTATTTATTATATAAAATAAATGAATATACATATATAAAGAACAACAATCATTATATTGAAACACACATTTGCTCTAATAGTAACACACATTTGCTCCCCAATTTATGTTACAATATGGGAAAATGTGTGTTACAATATGGGCAAATACATGTTACTGTAAGAGAAAATGTACTTTTATAGTAACACACATTTGCTCCCCAATTTATGTTACAATATGGGAAAATGTGTGTTACAATATGGGCAAATACATTTGCCCAGATGCGTCAGCCTTGTTGGTGGACCCCTTCTTACATGTCTATTTGGGGCTCTCTCCGCCTCATCGCTTCCTTCATCATCTGAGGCTTCATGTCTCGTCGGACGTTGTCTTTTTCCTGGAGCCTTCTTTACAAACTCAGCAAGTTTTCCATCCTCATAGAATTTCCATAATTGTTTTAACAAATCGCGGCATTCACTGGTGAAGTGCCCGATACTTTGATGGTATGCACAAAACTTGTTCGGGTTTAGCTTGCTGCGATCTTGTCTGATCCTCCGGGGTGCAGCTAGCATATCCTGGTCTTTCACAGCTGTGAAGACGTGATCAATCGTGGTAGTTAAGACTTGGTTTAATTTTTCCCTATATTCTGCCGTGTCCCCAAATGATTTCAAATTTTTCGGGGCCTTATAACCACTACCACCAGGCTTCTTTCCATTCTTCTTATCTTCAGCCTCTGGGGCCAACTGCTTGGCCATCGCTTCTTGCATCGCGACGTATACACCAGCTTTGTGGCGGAACTCGGCGTATGTACTAGGACAGACCAGATGCATTTCTTTCCATAGGTCCGTTCCTTTACGCAGTCCCGCCATGACTGCTACAACTTTTGTATCGTCACTGACCGCTTCCCCTTCCAGGAGGATTCTATCAAACCGCTCCAAGTATTGTTGGTCAGTCTCCTCGGACCCTTGCGAGATGTTGGCCAACCTATGTTTCTGCGTCAGATATGTTCCAAATCCCGAAAAATGGGATAGGAATTCCCGGGTCAACTGCCCAAATGATTGAATTGATCCAGGTGTCAAGGCTGAGAACCATCTATGTGCCCGGTCTCCGAGAGTTAAAGGAAAGTTTCGACACTGCGTCGCATCCGATGCCCCCATTGATATCATATAATCGGCATATTTAGAGATGTGAACCTTGGGGTCAGACTCCCCCTCATACAGCACAAGTGAGGGGAACTGTATTTTCTTCTGGATTGGTGCAGTTAGGATGACCGACGACAATGGTGATACAGGGAGTGACGTGTATGTTTCCACCTTGTCCTTGATGGCCACTTGGTGTTGTAGGTCTTCCACAGCTTTCTTCAACTTTTCGATCTCTAGGACGGACGACCCGCGGGATGATCCCCCTCCTCGAGGCTGTTCCGGGTGCACCTCATGATGACGTGCTGCCCCCGGCAGTCCCTCACTTCGGGCGATTTCCCGTTGTGGTTGCTGGAGGTTACTCGCGGCATTCGGTCCTAACCTCTTGGATGCCCGTCTCCTCAACCTTTCTTGCACCGGCCTTCTTTGGTGCCGGGCATCAGATTCGCAAGGCTCCTGGCGATATGAATGCTCCGACCTTCTCCCTTCTGAGTGATGACTCTGATTACCACGTTTATCGCCTTGTGATCCATCAAGGCGTTCGGGTTGATCATATGCTTGGTCAGCTGGTCACCCCGCTGGTCGCCCCTCTGCTCGCCCAGCTGGTCGCTGGTTTGAGCATGGGGGTTGTGGTCCAAGGCGATCGGACATCTTTTGTTTGCCCATTGAACTTTCGGGCATAACACGTCCACTGCTGGCCTCCTCCTCCTGAGGATGGTAGCTTGTTCGAGTATCATGTCTCGTCTCAGTCTGGGCAACCTGGATTACGGGACGACGTGCCATCACCACCTGCTGCCTCTGTAATTGTTTCAGGGCGGTCATCGCTCTCTCAATGTCCTCGGGCGTTCTAACCATTGATTCAATGGTAGTTTCAATTTGTTGACCGACCGGAACCGCCGGTAATGCCGGGACACGAGCTTGTTCAGCTTGACGGTGTCCGGATGGTCCTCGTCCCCTCCATCTCCGACTTGTCGAGGTAGTGCGGGATTCATCGTGGGAGGATTCGTACGTATGCCTCGTCATTATTTCCGGTTAATAATTTAAGTATAGCAGACGGGATTTTAAAGAAATCTTTTCTAGTTCGTGTTTTTTAAGATAATAAATTCTTGAAAACACTCACAATTGAAGATATTCTTCAGAACGTTTACCGGACTTCGACGGGTGTTCTTGGTGTTCTTGAGGAAAAATGAAGAATGAGTATCGAATTCTTCAATCGACGGAGGTTCGTCCCCTCCTTCTAGCGCCAAATTGTTGAGCAATTTATATAACCGAATGATTTATGTGGCTAATTTGTATATAGGAAATCACTCAATCAATAATCTAAAGATGTAATTTTTATTAGTAATAGAGGTGATAATTGGAAAAGTAGAGAGAGGAATTGTGTATTGTATTTCTTGTATTTGGGAAAATTAGATCCTTACAAATGAGGTTTTTCCTCTTATTTATATCCTTCTAAGGATGAGGTGGCCTCTTTTTAAGCTATATGGCCTGTGGGGGTGACAAGTGTCCTCCACTTGTCATCCCCTCCAAGCTTTGCCCCACTAACTCTAGCCTTCAACAATCCGGACCTTTCATACAGGTTCCTCGGACATTTTGTGTCTTCTTTCCTTCGAAGGAGAGACGAACAATGTAGCGAGCAAGTGGGCGACCATCCGGGCGAGCAGCTGGGCGAGCATTGGTGCGAGCAACTGGGGAAAGGCCGCGTAGGCTCGTTGCTTTGACACCTTTAATCTTGGGCGAGCATGTTGGCGAGCAGTCAGGCGAGCATGTAGGCGAGCAGCTTATAACTTCTTGCCATTTTACACTTAAATCTTCAAGCTTATCTCAAGTTTAGATCCTTTTATCAACAGTGTGTTTCAATATGGGCAAATAAGTGTTACTGTAAAAGAAAATGTACTTTTATAAGTATAAGTATGTGTTTTTTAATTTAATCACCATCCGTTTAAATCAAGGTATATTGATTCATATATTAATATTTTTTTTTACTATTTTATATGTGTTATTATATAAAAAATAATTATTTCTATACAAATGAAAAACCAATATGTTTTCTTATAGTAACACACATGATTTTTCTCTTATATTATGTTAAAAACTATTTATTCTATAAAAACAAATGTATATATGCAAAATAACAACTTTTTATAAGATTGTAACACACATTTGCTCAAATAGTAACATATATTTGCTCCCCAGTTTGTGTTACTATATGGGCAAATATTAGTTACTATAGGATAAAATGTATTTTTCTTAAGAACAAATATATTTTTTTTAATTTAATCATCATCTCTTAAAGTTTGATATATTGATTCATGTAATAACACAATTTTTACTATTTTATATGTGTTATTATAAAATAAAATAATCATTTATATACAATACTTATGAAAATGTAATGTTTTTTTCTTATAATAACACACATTTTGCTCTTACATTGAATGAAAAAATGTTATTTCTAGAAAAACAAGTGATATATATGTAAAAAAAAAACATTTGGTCTAATTGTAACACACATTTTGCCTTAAAGTAACATGCATTTACCTAAAAAGTAACATGCCTAGGAGCGAAAAATCTAGAAATTGTGTTTGCGCGAGAATTTGAAAAAATTACCCAATTTCGACAAGACCCGGCCATGGATCCGCGAATTTTATGAATATGATTTCACACTGTGAAACGTTTCATATAAGTTCTTATCTATTATTATTGATTTTTTAACATATATATTTGATATGCTTAGTAAACTTTTCTATATTATTAATTAAATATTTAATATTTTTAATTAATTTCATAATAAATTTATTATAGCTATTTAATAAAATAATTTCAAAATTATCTCTAATTATAAATTGGTCACTGTGCAAATAAAAAGACTTTTGCATAAAAAATTTATATATTTATATAATTATTTTGAACCTATTTATAGATAAAAAAATTTTACCACGTGGGTTGGTTCATCTGGCAATTGAGCTTCTCACTTGAGTGAGTGATACGAATTCAATTCCCTCTGAAAACAAATTAAAGAAAGATATAAAGCTCCATTTGTATGGATGAATTTAAAAATGAATGGATTTAAAAAAAATACTTGTAAGAAAACATGTATTTCAAATCACGAATTGTAAAGAGATGGGAGAAAAGGGAAAAGTAGAGAAAAAATAGAGATGGAATGGTAGAGAGGAGAGATTTCATAAATGACATAATTTTGATAAGGATTTAGAATTCCTCTATTTTAAACATAAACTCAAATATAAATATTTGTAAATTCACTTAACTTACTTGGAAAGAGTGGTTATTTGTGTATGAAATCCACAAATTTTAAATCCACTCATTCAAATGAAGTCTAAGATTAATTTAAAGATAATTATTTGAATATTTAGAACTTGGTGAACTAACTACTAATAATTAAAATTTAAGGATAAGAAGAAGTAATTATTTAAGGATAAAAAGAAGAAGATAGTCCACATCCATATAGATTTGGGTGAAATTAGTGATGCATTAGTTTGGCACCAAACTCACGCATGCGAATGCGGACAACAAAAAAGGAAAAAGAAAGAAAAACGAAAAAGAAAATCATTTATCTATAATAATTAAAATTAAACTTATCCCTATCCCAAATAAGTCATGGTGAAAATCGTGGGCCAGCTATCATGGATAAAAATATATTAATGACTTTCTATCCTGAAATGCATTTTTAATCAACAACCCCTGGATTTGCAAGTACCTTAATTATTTGAATGAATAACAATAAATTGATTCTATCAAAATAAAAAATACAGTAATGTGCAAAAAAAATAAAATGTATCCATATATATATTTCGAATCAATTTATATATATGATAACTTTTTGAAATTAAAATACAAATGCCCTAATTATTTCTCAGTAATTCATTTCAAAATCTTCTTTAATTGTAACTAATACTTTGAGGACAAATTTTTTGTGTGTGCAAGTACAGGTTGTCTCAATAACTCATTTCAAAATCTTCTTTAATCTATATCTATCTATCTATCTATATATATACATAAATAGAAATAAAGAGAGATAAAAGTATATTTATTGAAATAAGTGAAGTATATTTATTTTGTGGTGCAATAGTGAGATTCACTTTTCATTAAAAAGAGTGAGTTAATTTTATAATTTCTTTTTACTTTATGCTTAATTTCTTTTTAAAATTATAATTTTATATTAATTTCAATTTCTTTTCAACATTTTAATTTTATATTAATTTTAACAATCTATATATTAAATTACTTACTTTCTAAAATATTTAATTTAACATATATATTAACTTGTAAAATAAAATTTAAATCCTAAATATTTTATTATTTTAAAATTAATTATTTATTAACTTTAATTATACAAATGGAATTTGAATACTTTCTTTGATTATATAAGTTATACTAAAATAAGATCATTATATATATGAATCTAAATACATAATTAAAAATTATATGACTGGTTAAATATTTTAATATACTCATTTACATTATAATCATTTGATATTAAAATTTAATAATGATAAAAAAATTATAAAATTAATATGTTGATTGAAATAAATTTAATTTATATTTTCTTTAATCAGTAAAATAATATTTTTATTTAAAAATATTGAATTAAAATACTTAATTTTATTAAAATTTATATTTTATTAAATTTAAATATGTATTATAATTTATTATTTATATAATTATATATTTAAAATTTATAATATTCAATCATGACATGTGAGAATCACTAGTAATAATATTTTGAGGACAAATTTTTGTGTGCACAACTACAAGTTGTCTGAGACGTATTGAAAGATAAATTTAAATTCTATCTATTCTTATCTATTAATTTTTTTTTCTGTTAGGTGGTAAATTTTGAACATCACAACTGAAGTTATTTTACAAAAATGCATCTCTTCTACGAATTCCTTAAAGCTTATATATACAATTTTTAGTATTTTTATATAAAAGTAAAGTACCGACAATCATTATAAGTTAAGCTATCTAATTCAATAAATAATACTTTCTCTATTTTATTTTTATTTACTTTTATTTGACATTTTATTTTTTATGGTGTTAATTTATTGTATTTAAATACATAAAATAATTTTTTTATAAAAGAATATTAATCAACTTAAGTGAATGAAACCATCGAAAAATATTTTATGTATAATTATTAGTGAAATAAGATGTAATTTTGAGATACTTGTCGAAAATAACTAGTAAGATGAAAAAATAAATCTGGGATGGAGGTAGTCATCCATTCCTCTCCCTTAAGTTTGACATTTTGGCAAAAAGAGTGTTCTCTCGTAAATTATTAGAAAACATTGGTCTCACATTTATTGTTAATTATCCTTATTTTTACTCTCTTTACTTTATTTTTTACACTTTCTAACTGCACTTTTTTTTTTTTCAAAAAACTTTTCATCACATATTGATACTAAAATATTATATTTTAAAAATAATTTCATTCCCAAAGATTAAATTTAAAGGGAAAATTACAAAATGGTTCTCAAAATTGACAAAAATTATAAATTGGTTCTCTGCAGGAAAAAAAATATTTCTGTGCAGAAAAAAATTACACTTTTGTGCAGATATTGTGAACCAATTTGTAAATATAATCACTTTTTTGAACTAATATATAAGTCACCCAAATTTAAAAGGTGCCACTTCTTAACTAAAATTTTATCATTCACGTTGCCAATTTTTAAAATTAATAATATTGATAATGGAAACCAATGTGCCAAACAAAAAAAATTCTATAGGTTCTATTACACTTTCATAAATCAACTTAAATTGAATAACTAATGTTATAGGTGTAATCAAATATTAGAATCTAATCAATATATCACAAATATAATACATATGTAGGAGTACATATATGTGAACCAATTAGCCAAGTAAAGTTGATGTTACAAGTTAAACTTGACTCCAAATGGCAGTTGAATTTTTTCTTTCTTTCTTTTATTATTTTAAAGGCTCAGATTGTAAATAAGCTTGAATTTGTGAAGTGTGTGTACTTGCCACGTGGGTATGCAAGAAAAAAATATTTACACTAATTATTTGATGATTCTACAATAATACCCTTCAGTTCCTTTCCATTTTTACTATAAATAGGGGGTTACCCAATAAATTTTTTCACTAAATCATTGAATTTATTTATATATATAGTTTCTCTCCCTTCAACCCCTCCATCCTTTTTAGTGGTGTTTTGAAAATGGGTAGAGCAAAATTGGAAATTAAAAAAATTGAGGACACACTGAAATGTCAAGTGACATATTCAAAACGTCGTAGCATTTTGATGAAGAAAGCCAGTGAAATATCAACTCTTTGTGATGTTGATGTTGCATTTGTTGCTTTTTCGCCCTCTGGCCGTGTTAGCAAGTTTTGCAATCAAAACAAGTAATTTTTTTTTTCATTAATGATGATTGACACATAATTGAATTTTAAGTGGTAGATTTGATTTTATGATGTTTCTATTTTTTATACACAGGATTGAAGATGTGCTCGAACGGTATGTCAATTTACCAGCAGAAATGAGATTGAGGTAACATTTATTTTTATTAAATTTGTCAATAACTTCTAATTTTGACTTCCCATGATTTTGATGAATTTTGTTACGTTCTCACTTTTCTATGGTTGGTGACACAATAGACATATAGATAATATTGAGGTATGTTTTTTTATTAATTATCTGAATTTCATGATTTCACATTAAAAATTTGTTGTATATATTTATAAAATATAAAGTGAAACGGAACAATTCAACTAAGTGTTTAGTTAAATTTACTATATGAAGGGGAAGATGGAGAAGTTGAATGAGATTAGCCACATCCATGGAGACTACAGCAAGATGAGTGTACTTAACCAACAGTAATTTTTTTCTCTCTCTCTTTTATATATATATATATATGTGTGTGTGTGTGTGTTTTTTTTTTTTTTTTTGCATCACTCCTTCAATAAGATGACATAAATGTGTGTGTAATTTCGATACAACTATTAAAGAGACAAATAAGATATAGCTAGCTAGTTTTGAATTTCAAATAAAAGATTAAAAACAAATACATATATATATATATATATATATATATATATATATATATATAT
>JAPKLY010000028.1:1220050-1254861 GCA_026898435.1 Prunella vulgaris
ATATATATATATATATATATATATATATATATATATATATATTATGAAATTTCTTTCAATTGTAAAACAAATTTCAGATCTTTCATGGAAATTATCCAAGCGTATTAACTCTAGATTTACCATTACAAACACATTAGATGCCTTATGATTTAATTAAAACTTATTAATTATCATCAATGTTATATATTTTATTTTTTCTTATCATCTTTGGGTATGTTTGCTTTACAGATAATGTTAATGATTGCGAATAGATATATAAGAATAACTTTCATCAATTTTATTGAGTCCATTTAAAAAAAAAATATTAGATCACTTTAAAAACCTTCAAAATCTTCACTTTGTTGTATTTTTAATTAGGGATTGCAGTACCCCTTATACTCCTTTTAATAGATTTTACCGACAAATAATTAATTTACGTACACTTTTCAAAAATCTATACATTGTTGTATTATATTGTTCAAAACTTTCAAATTGTTGAAGAGTTATGTTGTATTTTTTTTTCGTTCTTGTAAGATCATGTATGACTATCAAAAATTTATTAAGATATAATTTCATCCTTACTTCTTATTGTCTTAAAAGAATTTTTTAATAGAAACCCGATTTTTTTTTTTTGTTGTAATTTGTTGTGTAGCGATCATACAATTGTTGTTCTAATAACTCAATTGTTTTTGCATATATATTGTGATTATAATATTAAACAATTAATTTATTTTCCCCTTATTTACATAGATATAATCATTTTAATATATTTTACTTATAAAATTAAATACGAGCACAATGATTTTTCTAGGCAAATATTATTTTTCTCCATGCATGGTTAATTTCTGTCTACAATATTATTTCCACAATACGAACATCATTTGTGTTTAATTTTGTTACTTAACACAGTTTTACACTTCTTTTTAATCAAATAAAACGACTATTTAATTAATTTTTGTCTATATATCTACAAAAATTTGATCGTGATGTGCTTCAACTTCTGCACGACCTCTGGAAATAGTATTGAGGTACAAATATACTTCAAATAAACTTTTTTTACGTCGAATTTCAAAGTTAAAATTAATAAGTTATTTATATAATTTTGACTCTTATTTTCTTATCAGAATCTCGAGCTTCAAATTAAGAAACGTGGTCTAGAGTTGCAGGTGTTAGAAGGGCAACTCAAGTAAAACTTATATTCAAGTTGCCAAAATTAATATAATATTTCAATAGATTGATTGATAATCATGAATTTGATTTTATTTTTTTTAATCTTACAATTTGTAGGGGGTACGAATTTGATCCTATACAAGACCAACCTTCTCTGGATCAGTTATCTAGGATTGAGAACAACTTGAACCACTCTTTACAAAAGATTTTGGAAAGAAAGGTATAAGTCGAGATATATATCTTAAAAAAAAAAAAAAAGTAATTTTAGTCTATTACAAATTTATATTGCAAATGAAAAAAATTTGTGTGCTGTCTGATCTTTACATGAGACCGACAAAAAGAAAATGGAGCTACGATTAATAAACTGTTATAATATTTTTAAGAAAATTAATAGTCACTTTTAATAAAAATATTATTATTTAAAAAAAATCCGTGATAGATTTATAATAAAATGTGACAATATTTTTGCGAAAGTGTTAGTCTCACTTTTAATGATAACATTTATCACTTTTTAAAAGTGATAATTTTAAATTAATTAATAAGTAACACATTATATTGGTCTATTGTCATGAGGCGATATCACACAATACTTACTTTTACTCTTGACATATAATATATTAATAGTCACTTTTAATAAAAATATTATTATTTAAAAAAAAATCCATGATAGATTTATTGTAAAATGTGACAATATTTTTGTGAAAGTGTTAGTCTCACTTTTAATGATAATATTTATCACTTTTTAAAAATAATAATTTTTAATTAATTAATAAATAACACATTATATTGATCTAATGTCATGGGGCGATATCACACAATACTTGCTCTTACTCTTGACATATAATATATTAACGCCTATCTATGTGTAA
This sequence comes from Prunella vulgaris, assembly GCA_026898435.1. NCBI lineage: Eukaryota > Viridiplantae > Streptophyta > Magnoliopsida > Lamiales > Lamiaceae > Prunella > Prunella vulgaris. The sequence goes on from JAPKLY010000028.1 coordinate 1,222,069, forward strand.
GATTGAAGTTCCTTTGACAGAAGTATGTCACAAACTTTTTCTTTTGCAAATGTAGGACATTAGATAAACTGTTTGGTGCAATTAGGAATGTAATATTTTTAAAAATTTACACCCGTAAAATTGTCTACATTTGCTGGAAAATAATGGTCCCTTATTGGCCTACATTTCTTAAAATGCAAATATACAGCCCTAAAGTTTATGGGCCTTAAATATATATTTCTCATTTTGCTAGATCATTTCCTATCCTTATTAATCACCATTTTAAGTGGATAATCTTCTAAATAACTGTTGTAATTGCTCTTAAATTAAGCATGTTTTAGTTTCCAATTAAGTATATATATTCCTTAATTTAAAAAGCCATTCTATTTACATTATATTTCATAATTAGGATGTTCTCCAAATGCAACAAAATCAAATTGAGCCGCTGCATAACGAAGCTATAAATACATACCCTACTTTCAATGGAAACGGCGGCCAATTAGCTTCATCATCTGTGAATCCTAATACTGTCGGGAATAATATCTTTATGCAACTTGATCCTAATTGGACAACTCCATACAGGTTATGAAATTAATTTCTAATATTATATATATTAAATTTAATTTCTTGATATCCTTAAGTGTTAAAATTCAAGAATAATTAAAATGTACTAATTAATTTATCAATTTTCTTTTATAGCGGCAGAGTGCCTGGTGGTAATATATCCCATGATTTAATTGATAAATTTGGGAAAGAAACACAACACAATGCTCCATCAGGAATTGCTCCCAATTTTCTGAATATGCCATCAAATATGTCAAATTTCACTCCGGGTCAAGTATATTCGAGCTCTTTCGGGTCAAACTTTATATCGCCAAATGTTCAGATCGCGTTACCCCTAGTTCCGCCAAATCAGGTACTGATCAAGTTATATTGTAGTCAATAATTTTTAATATGTTTCTTAGTATTTTTGTCACTAATATAGACTTTGTTATTAAATTACAGCAACCCTTGATGGTAGACCAAACCATGTTGAACTTCCAACAGTACCAATATAATGTTAATGCTACCTCTTCTGTAAGTACAATTTTATTAGTGGTCAAAGACAATGTGTCTAAGTTAATTCTAAACTAAAGTCATGTCCATATATATATATATATATATATATATAGGCACTCTTTCCAGATTCAACTCAATTGTCTACACAAGGCTTAGGCAACTTCCAAGTTCCAAGGTAATGAAATTATGAATTCATATCTCTCCACTCACTATTCTTGATGTATATATTTTTTTAAATAGAATTAATTAAGAGTACATAATTAGAAGTTGAGACATACATACGATGATTAGATCATGTTGATTAATTCCCTTTAATTTGTACGTTCAATAGATTTGTGCCTATCTCTGCAGCGGTCGAACCAAGTTAAACAATTGTCAGTTCATGTGGATATTAATTAATTATCAGATTTAACATGATTATGTTGATTAAATTAACTTCTTTATTTAATTTGTTTAACAGAGTTGTGCCTAAAATCCAGGGTAAAGTACGTATTAATAATTCAATTGTTCGTGATGTATATATATTTTGATTAATATATATGTGTGTGTAGTTGATTATATTATAACAACTAAATATATATAGTTTGAGATTTATGTATATATATTACATTAGCATGATCATGTTGATAAAATTACATATTATATATATGTTCAGCATGCATGTTATTATAATGCCCATCACACCAATCGTTTCATTAAGTCATGACAACTTCATTCTTATAAGAATTAAATGTGATTTAGAAACATAAAAGTATTGAATTTAATTAGCTAGTTTGATAACGTTGAGTTACAATTTTGTTTTAATTTGTTAAATAGGTTGGCGCATATCCCACCAACTGACTATGATCATGGAATGCAACAGCAATACCCAAACCCTAACATGATGAACCAACTTCGCAACATAGAGGAACAGCTTAATTTGGATATTAATTACAATCAAAGCTTCATCAATGGAAACCCTACAAGCATGCATAATCTCAAAAATATGGATAATCCCAATCCAACATATGTGAACTTCACTAGTAACTTGGCCAATGTCCAACCCTCCAATATGGGTTTCAGCAACACTAATTTCGTCAATGAAAATCCTATACTGCTTGGAGGAGATCATTTCCAAATGCAGAAAAATGAGCTTGTGCCACCACACAAGGAAGCTTTCCAGGACACGTACAACAACAATGTTCCTCTCATGGTAAATATATATAATGATTTTTAAAAATTTTGTTTTTTCATTGATAGCATCATAAAAATGAAAACAAATCAAGTCATTTGAGATTGATCATTTGTTATTTGGAAATATTAATTTGATAATAATATTTTTATGCATGTGATTTAATTATATATTTCAGGTTGGTAATGAAGATATTAATGCACCACGTCCGTCGTGCACACCAAATGTTGGTATGTGGGAGTGGGAAAGATTGCTTCGTTAACAAAATGTCAACTTCTACCATGATATTAATGCAGCTGCTCCGTCCTGCCCACCACATGATTTTTGAACAAAATTTCAACTTCAAGTTTCGAGTTCATCTTTCAATAATTCAAAACTACTCTACATTATGTTAAATATTTATTTTCATGTATTTTCCTTTCATGTTTCAAGAACCTTGTTCATGATATCATTGTTTTTACATTTGTGGTTGGTTTCCGTAAGTGGCAATGAGGATGTTATGTTTGATGGTCATCATATATTTACATTTTGATTGGAAAGATAAAATATTATGTGCACCCTCAGCATATACCATTTAATATTATTATGAGTAAAATTTTTTTATGTATCTAGTGCACAATGCACTCACTCAACAGTTAGAGTTGTTTATATTGAAAAATGTGGTCTGATTACACTAAAAAGTGTAATTTTATTTTACTAAAAAATTACACTATTATTAATTTTTAGTGTAATCAACTCATACTTTTCCAGTGAATCAGCCTACTTTTTTTTTCAGCTTAAACATCTTCAATTGTTAAGTAAGTGTACCGTGCACCATGTGCATTTGAGACTTTTGCTATTGTTATTTGTAAGAACTAATACAATTATTTTTAATAATTTTTTTTATAATAAATAATAAATTTCGTGGTGAGCGATGAATCCACGTAGAGATGGTTCTCCGGCGGGTTCGAGATGGAGATAATTTTTTTCCCGTGAAGTTTGCGGGGATGAGGATGGATTCCCCACGACTGCGGGGACGGGAATGGGGATTGACCCTCCGTCCCTGCCCCGCCTTGTTGACATCCCTACTGGGGATGAGTTGGGGGATGAAGGGATGGAAGTGGGGGTACTTGTCCTTGGGGAAGAAGAATAAAAAAATTTCTTTTCTTTCTTTGTTTTAGGTGAGGATGGGGTGTTGTTTAAAACACGTATATTGAATTGTCGGCTCAATAAATGACATACTCTAATAAACATCAATGATCAAACAAATTTGGAAAATGTGTATTAAATTGCAATAATACCTAAATTTGAGTTCTTTTAAAAAAACCATAATAATGCATTCAATACCACTAAGAATACTCCGCCTAGAAAATACGAGACCAGAGCAGCACACTCAAATCATTCTGGCAGCCACCCTAGGTTCATCATTCCGACGACCTAGGCCTAGTATCACCGCTGGCGGCTAGCCTCTCGCCCACCCACTTAATGTATTTTCGATATAAATGTCTCTACATTTTTTGTTATTATTGTGGGATTTTGAATCATACTGAGAAGGACTGCCCCCTATCTTTCAATGAGTTGGGCAAAGAAGAGAGACCCAACTGATATTTTCTACCATGGATGAGGGCGGAGGGGCAACAACCCATTAACCAGAATTGTTTGAATGAATTAATTCTATCACTACTGGGATCGATGGAAGAACAACATAATGGAGGTAGCTCACCAGGTATGAAAGTAAGAGGAGCAGAGGTGTTGATGCAGAATGGTTTAACAGGGGAGAATGTGCAGCAAACTGGACAATGATGACCACAAATTTGGGGGTGGACCGAGTCTACCACTTCCAAAATATGGTGACTACAAACTTAAATGCACATAGCCAAAGAGATAGTTTGGACTTGAGTGATTTAGGGTGCAATTCTTAAATGAAGTAAGGTAGAGGAGTGGGAACACATAGCACTCACTAATTGAAAATGTTTTTGCTGAAGGACTGCTACAATTTTCAGAGCTGTGTCATGTGGTTCACAATCAGGAAACGGTTGACCGAGTCAAGGTCTTAAAACTCAAAGCCTCCCTATAAATGGAAGACAACTTTGCCACAAGTAAAAGCAATTTTGCTGGGATACCTCATTAAAACCGAAACTTGATGATGGTATTAATGGATGACTCTATGAGGAAGATGGGCAAAGAAAAAAATGTCTGGGGGCAGAGCAAATGATAGGCAGCCAATGGAGACAAAGGCAAGAACGGAGGGACCCGGAATAGGAAATGGTAAACGTGTTACTGATTTTGAGGTGGCGAAGACTGTGGATGCTCAGTCCCGCTATGAGGCATGAATGTGATCACTTGGAATGCATGGGGCTAGGCAATCCACTTGCATTTCGGGCTCTATAGCAACTTTTCGCTGAAAATCGCCCAAACCTTTTGTTTTTTATGGAAACTAATTTTTTGTTGAAGAATGCTATAAATTGGGGAATGATGATAGGTTTGAAAAATGTAATAGGCGTAGATGCAATTGGAAAGACGGGAGACCTACTTTTTTTTGAATGAACATGTAGATGTAACTTTATTTTTTTATTCATCGAGTCATGTTGATTGCAATATTGAACATAATGGTACTCTGTGGAGATTTACTGGTTTTTACGATAGTCCATTGCAGACAAACAGGGATCAATCTTGGGAAATATTGAGAAAAAATTATGCTAGTTGACAAGCTGCCCTACAAGCTTGGCTGATTGAGGGAAACTTTAACGAAATTCGGTTCTCACATGAGAAGAAGGGGGGAGTAAACAAAAATGTGTAATCTATGTTGGACTTTAATGGAGTCTTGAAGGACCTACAATTACAACCAGTCACAGTTAATGGACTGAAGTTCACATGGTGCAATAAAAGAGAAGGCAATGAGCAATTTAGGAGCTTTTGGATTGTTACTTTGTCTCACAAGAGTGATGAACTTGGATGGGAAATACAATAGCCACAAAGCTGGGTTTCTTCGGGTCATATCATAGAGAAGTGAAGATATCATGAGATTATAGAAATAAAAGAGCAACAGGTAACAACAAGGTACCTTATTTTTATTTTGAGAACAAGTTGTTGATGTATGCAGAACTTAAAAGTTTAATAGTGCCTGGAACAACACTCATGGAAATAATGACTTACTCGATCAACTGAAACAAATGACAATCTCTATTTCAGAATGGGCACGTACAACAGTGGGAAATTCCAAAGTGATTAGATAAAATTTGAAGACAAGCTGATTATCTACTAAAAAAGGAAAGCTCATGGGTGGATCAACATCAAATTAATGAAATACTGAAAAAGTTGGAATAGGTGGATTATCATAAAGTACTCTATTGGCATCAAAGAGCACGAATCTAATGGTCAGGGATGGGGGGAAAGAACGCAACCTACTTTCACAGAACAACAACTCAGAGAAGACAGAGAAACCTCATTACAGAACTCCGAAATGCAGATGCGGAATGGTGTACTAAGAGATCATATGTGGAACATATTGTGATGTAGTATTTCCAAAATTTGTTCTCCATGGAATATACAACTGAGATAACATATTCCACGTGGTAGAACTTTTGAGTCCACAAATCACACAAGAAATGTCTGACCACTTAGATATCCCTTTCACAAAAAGAGGATTCTACCAGATGGTTTTTGAAATGCATCCCTCCAAAGAACTGGGGCCAGATAGATTTAATCCTATGTTTTATCAGAGAATGTGGGACCACATTGGAAAGTATATCACAAGCCAAATCTGGAATGTTCTTAAAAACAGGGCAAACCTCAACTACTGGAACATGACTAGAATTGTACTGATCCCAAAATCCTAGAACCCGATGGAGTTAAAACATTTTAGACCAATTAGCCTTTGTAATGTGGTCTACATGATTCTGGCCAAAGTGATTACTGACAGAATGAAACAGATGTTACCCGAAACTGTGGACTTGAAGTAGAGTTCTTTTATGGCAAATCGTACAATCATGGACAATATCCTCATTAGCTTTGAATGTCTACACTGGCTTGGTAATAGAAGTAAATAATGAGTGGTAGCATTGAAACTGGATATAGCAAAGACATACGAAACAGTTGAATGGAGATTTGGATAGGATCTTACGAAAGCTTGACTTTTTAGAGAAGCTTATTTGTTAGGATATTATTGTTTAGAGTTCTGATGATATAATAACCACTCGGCATGTAATAGGACCAGCTGAACCTGTTAGTTAGCTGATGAATAGTCTAGGATTAGATAGGTATTCTTGGAAAGGGGAACAGACCCTACTGCCTTGAAGATCCAGAGTATTCATAGAGAAGAAGACCAGCTAAGGACTTTGAGAACTTAGCAGATTCCTGAAGACAGAAGACCTGAGCAGCTAACACCAAACTTGGTCTGAAGAAGAATCTCAAAGGAGTCCAGTACCAGCTGAAGTTGAAGACCAGCTGACGAGCCACTTGCAAGCAAGACTAAGACCTAGATCAGATGAGGATCGAGACACCAGACGAAGTCCAAGATACCAGCAGAGGTAAAATCTGACCAGATGATGTCTACCTAAGACTTAAGAAACCAGATGAAGTCTACTGACATCAGCAGGGGTCCGCATACTAGACGAGTCTGGTATACCAGCTAAGGCAGCAGAACAGCTGGAGTAGTCTTGTACACGTCCCAGAAGGCACGAAGTCAATCAAGGGACAATCCCAACGACTAAAAGATTTTCGGATTAGAAGACCAATCAATCAAGGGGACAAACTTGATTCATTGGAGGATCATGAAGATTTTCGGAGATCAAGAAGAAGGATCAATCAATCTCTCTGATTGATTGAGTCCTAAAATAAAGGGATTTGATCACTAGTCAACTCTAACGGCTAGTTGATTAACCCCTATACAAAGGAGTACAAGTGAAGATTTTTTAATAACAAGAAATCTCGCGATCAATTAAGCAGAAATGCTGCCAAATTACTCACTCGTACTCGCAAAATTTATATTTACACACTCATCCATTGTAAGCTTTATAGAAGCTGTAAGTCAGTTGCTATTATAGAATTGACTTTTGTAATAGAGTTTACTCTCAAAGTAAGTGAGTGAGAAAGAGAGAAAAAACTGGAGAGACCCACAAGTCCGAATTAGATTGTGGAGAGTGGAGTAGGACATTCAGGTCCGAACTACTATACATCGTGTGTCGTTCTCTTTATCTTTCTGCTTTATTATCTGTGTGCACAAGAACTTTAAAAAGATTTTCAAAGCAAAACATTTCCGCACTAAAGAAATCACAAGCGCTCTATTTTCTTTAAAACCAGATGACCCTCAGGTAGTTTGCTGATATTTTGAAAAAGGCCTAAAAACAAAAAGGTTTTGAAATTCACCAAGTCTATTCAACCCCCCCCCCCCCCCTTCTAGACTTGGATAAAGAGTTTCTTTCCTAAAATCTGACTTTGGGACCAACAAGTGGTATCAGAGCTGTGTGTCCAAAAGACCAAAGCCTGAGAAAGCTTCTGGTGGTCACCAGGACAGATCCTTGAAAATATTTTTAGAAATATGCTTTTGTGCTTTTTCCTAACCACCTGCAGGTAGAATGACCTCATACAAGAAGAGCAGATCCAAGACCAGAAAGCTGCCAGAGTTCTCGATCAAAGATTATGATTATTGGAAGTTTAGGATGGAGAATCATCTGGGAGCCATCCATGATCGTATGCTGGATGTTATGGAGGAAGGTCCAATCAAATCTGATTCTGAGAGGAAGCTATTCAACCTGGATCAGGTGGCCTTGACAGAGATAATAAAGTCTAAGGAATACATTGAAAAGATCAAGACGTGCATAACCGCCAAGGAGATGTGGGAGAAACTCTCCTTGATGTGTGAAGGCACTAACCAGATTAAGAAGAACAAACTGCAAGCTGTTCTCCACACTTTCGATACGTTCAAGATGAAGACTGATGAGACTATTGATCAGCTGGACATGAGACTTATAAATATCTTGAACAAGGCGAGCTCCTTGGCAAAGGAGTACTCTAAAAGAGAGATCAACAACAAGATTCTCAAATCTCTTACACCCAGATGGAGGGTGAAGGTGACCGTTATCAAAGAAACCAAAAACCTATTAGAAATTAGTCACCATACTTTACTATCTTATCTCAAGGCTCACGAATTCGACATCCAAGAGGACGGCCAAGAAGATGAGACCCTATTGTCATCATCAGCTGCCAAGAACGTTGCGTTCTCTACCACAGCTGATAGCCAGGAGAAGTCCTCAACTCCAGAGGACTTAAGCCTAAAGGAGCAGCTAGAATATCTGACCAAGAAGTTTAACAAAATGTCAAACAAGTTTCAGAAGTACAGATCCCATTGGAAGAAGAGCCGGGGTGATTCTTCTAGAAGATACCAGAAATCATCTGAGTCCAGAAGACCATCAGATGATAAGGAGACCAGGTACAAGTCTCTAGAGAGAAAGAGGGAACCAAGTCCCAAGAGAGGAGGTGATAGTGTCTGCTACTCAAGCAACAAGCCGGGTCATTTCAGCTATGATTGCCCCCAGCTGACACCCAGAGAAAGAGAGGAGAAGAGGCTCAAGAGAGACAGAAGATTTGTCGACAAGAGAGCTCTGCTAGCAGAAGAGGAGAAGGAAGATATTAGCTCATCCTCATCTTCATCTGATTTCGAGTCAGAAAATGACATCTGCCTTATGGCTAAGGTAGAAGAGGTACATCCTCCAACCCCCTTTGTTAGCTCATCTTGCTCCTCTACATATTCTATGGAGTCAGATTTACAGAAACTGTTGTCTGATCTTCAATCCTCTTCTGAAAGTTTGTTCTAAATTAGAAGAGGAGAACTCTAAGCTTAAAGCTGAAGTTCAAAGCTTGAGACTGGAAAAAGAGAACTCCAGATTACCAGTGGTACCCTATGATTCACATGCTAACAAGTCAGCTAACTTGGCAGCAAAATGTGAAGAACAGGAGAAGCTGATAGAAAGGCTGCTCTCTGAAAACTTAGTTTTGAGAAATGAGCACAGGTAGCTGACAGCTAAGTTTGATGAATTCTTTAAACAGAACGAACTAATAACTAAAAATTCACAGCAATTTCTGCTGAAAATGGATCAGCTGACTAAGGCTCAAAATGTCATGTCAAAAATAGTTGAATCCTCACAAACTGTGAGTGACAAAGGGGTCTTGATTATCCCAAACCTAAGCCACAAAAGAAAAAGAAAGATAGTGAGTCTCTCAGGGATCCTCGCAAGGGTAAAGGGCTAACTGAGCATGCACCTAAACCAGCAGGGCAGAAGAGCAGAGGGACAAACAAGGTCCCAGTTGGGCAGACGAGTACTAAGACTCAGAAGCCTACTGATGACCAAAATAAGTCTAAAGTTCAGAAGCCCCAAGGTCAGAAGAGGCATCCAATTCATAGCTATGCTAAGAAAAAAAGCCTCAGTAGAACCAGCAGAGGGATGATCAGCCTGGGTCATCAGCAGAGAAAGCCCAAGAGAACTAATCCTCAGTCCTGGATTACATTTAAAGTAACCAAATCTGATAAGCCTACAAAGGCTAAGGTATACGAGTCATTAAAAGGCTTGAGCAGAAATTACCCTTACGAGCAGCCTACCTATAAGCCTGCTGTCACCAATCATCGCCCTAGGAAAATCCTCTTAGGGAGATGATCTTTGTGGACAAATACGGAAGAAAGTTGAGATCTCCTAATCCCCGTAAGGATGATCTTTACTTGTCGATTCCAAAATTTGAATCTAACCAAACAGGACCCAAAGAAAGGGTACCTAAAGCTTGAATCTGATTTCAGGTGAGCTCTAGCCCAATTGAAAGAGGAGAAGCCAAGAACCATGTCTGGTATATATACAGTGGATGTTCAAAGCACATGACGTTTGAGAAGCATCCCCTTCTGGATTTTGTCACGTTGGATGGGCCTAGAGTGGTGTTTGGTGATAATAATTTTGGAGTTCCTAGAGGAGTTGGTACCCTGCTAATCGGAAGCTCTAGAGTTGAAGAAGTCTACTATGTAGATGGGCTGATGCACAATCTTTTATCAGTATCCCAGTTCTGTGACAAGGGGTACTCTGTAAGATTCTCTAAGAACTCTTGCTTTGTGATTAATGACTTAAATGAGCAGGTGCTACTAACCGGCCTCAAAAGAGTTAATATGTATCTTGCAGATTTTGCAAGCTGCCCAGTTGACTTTTGTTTGGTTACCAAAAGTTCATCAAAGGTCAGCTGGCTTTGGCACAAGAGGTTAGGTCATCTGAATTTCAAGACCCTCAACAAAGTTGCAAGGAAGGGTCTGGTCAGAGGACTACCAAATGAGTTGTTTGCATCGGAGCAGAAGTGTTATGCCTATCAGAAAGGGAAGCAAACAAAAACATCATTCAAGGATGTGCAGAGTACTTCCACAACAAAAGCACTCCAGCTGCTTCACATGGATCTTTTTAGACCAGTCTCACCTCTTAGCTTCATTGGACAGAAGTATACACTGGTGATAGTGGACGATTATACAAGATACACTTGGGTAGTGTTCTTGTTCAAGAAGAATGAGACGATGGTCAAGATGCTGGAGTTGTTCAAGAGGATCCAGAATGAGCAAGACCTCAGCATAGTCAGAAGTGACAAAGATATTGAGTTTCTTAACTATATTGTTTCTGACTACTGCAGGGAGAAGGGTATTCAGCATGAAACATCAGCTGCCAGAACACCTCAGCAGAATGGTCTAGTTGAGAGAAGGAATAGAACCCTCATAGATGCATCAAGGACTATGTTAGCTGAATACAACACTCCCCAGAGATTTTGGGCAGAAGTCATCAACACTGCTTGCTACATCCAGAACAGATGCTTGCCAGTCAAGAGGCATGGCAAGATCCCCTATGAAATGTACAAAGGTAAAACTCCTAACCTTTCCTTTGTCCATATCTTTGGATGTAGGTGTTTCATCCATGACAATGGAAGGATCAAGTTAAAAACTTTTGAATCCAAAGTTGCTGAGGGAATATTTTTAGGATATTCTAGCAGTAGCAAGGCCTATAGAGATTTTAATAAGGTTTCTCTGTTTGTGGAGGAAACACCTTATGTTGTATTTGATGAATCTATTCATGAGTACAACAAAGAGAAGATAGCAGCAGAGATGGATCAGATGAATCTGAATGACAATGAGAAGCCATATCTTATCAAGGTAGTAGTACCTAGGACCGAGTCAGAATCAGATTTGGATGATGAGCCCACATCAGCTGACAAGCCACCTTCAGCACCAGATGAGGGTGATAAGATTCCTGACATTAACCTAAGGGGAAAGGCAGACCTGACCCAAGAGGAGCAGACCATGGCACCTCAGAGAGGTAAGAAGAAGATGTATGATTTTCCAGCTGAGCAGATCATAAGAGATCCAGGTGTTGGTGTTCAAACCAGAAGGAAGCTAAACCTGGCCTCCCAATTCAGCTGTTATGTGTCCATGAAAAAACATCCATGAAGCTCTTGAAGACCCAAACTGGATTTTAGTTATGCAAGAAGATCTAAACCAGTTTACAAGACAAGAAGTCTGGACTCTAGTAGAGAGGCCCAGACATCAGAAGGTCATAGGCACTAAGTGGGTTTTTAAGAACAAGAAGGATGAAAACGATGTGGTGGTAAGAAACAAGGCAAGGCTGGTAGCCCAGGGGTACTCACAGAGTCACAGTTAGAGGGGATTGCCTATGATGAGACATTTGCTCTTGTGGCCAGACTAGAAGTCATTAGATTGTTCTTGCCTATGTAGTTTTCAAAGGGTTTAAGGTCTTTCAGATGGATGTCAAGTCAACTTTCTTGAATGGAATCCTGGCAGAAGAGGTGTATGTGGAACAACCCCCAGGATTTGAAGTTGGAAACAAGGTATATAAGCTGCAGAAAACTTTATATGGTCTAAAGCAGGCACTCAGAGCATGGTATGATACTCTTTCCCAGTTTTTACTGAGCAGCAGATTCAGCAAAGGGAAGATTGATAAGACCTTGTTTTGAAAAAAAGATGAAGATGATATCCTTCTGGTGCAAATATATGTTGACGATATCGTCTTTGGCTCCCCCAACCAGCAGATGTGTGATCAGTTTAGTAAGCTGATGAAAAACCAGTTCGAGATGTCGATGATGGGGGAGATGACCTTTTTCCTTGGGTTGAAGGTGAAGTAGATGCCCCATGGAACGTTTATCAGCCAAGCTAAGCTTGCCAAGAACTTGATAGATAAGTTCGGAGTCAGCAGCAGTAGGGAAGCTAAGATTTCGATGATGTCAAACTTCAGCATGGATCTAGATGAGGCTAGCGAGAAGGTGGATCAGACACTCAATAGAGGTCTTATTGGCTCTCTTCTGTATCTCACTTCCAGCAGACATGATATCAGCTTCGCAGTAGGAGTCTGTGCAAGATTTAGGCAAATCCCAAGAAATCTCATCTGGAAGCTACAAAGAAGATTGTGAAGTATTTGAAGGGTACTTCCAATCTGGGCCTCTGGTACCCAGATGATGACAATTTTCAGCTGAGTGGGTATTCAGACTCTGACTACGGAGGGTGCAAGATTGATAGGAAATCAACTTCTGGCACATATCAGAGTCTGGGAAGTAAACTGATTTCTTGGTTCTCCAAGAAGCAGACAACAGTGGCTACTTCCACTACAGAGGCAGAGTATATGGCAGCTGGTAGTTGCTGCTCTCTCAGCTGCTTTGGATCAGACAACAACTTTATTGTGTGTATTTAATTCATGCCTACGATCATAGGGTGAATTGAATATCACAAGAAAAGTATAGGCAAGTATGTGGATTTTGAATCAAATCAGTACTTAGATGTCCGACCAAGAGTCTAGGTTCTTAGATTAACCGACCTTTAACACTGTTGTCTATGATAGTTAGAGACGAATTAGTTAGACTTAGTACCCATGTTGGAACAAAATAATTAATTCACCACCATAGGAGATTTAATATGTCTTGAGGGCTCTGGAAGGACTCAACCTGATGGGGAGATGATAAACAACAAAGTAGTTATTTTGTCCAGAAAATAATTGCATATAGGAGTGGTGGCTCTATATAAGTGAATTAAAATACGTAGTACGTTAGTCGAACTACCTCATATATATAAAAATAAATCCATTTGTACTCCCAATAGAAACTTCTAACTGATATGCAAGTAGTGAGATAAAAGCCCCATATCCAGGCCCTTTGATTAGGGTCATAATTGCATCTTTTTGCATCCATTTCTATATGGTTTTGATGTGCATATGTTCATATTTGACCCTAAAATGATATACTTTGTGCATTTGACCCTTTATTGGCTAGAAAGTTGTGTTTATAGGTGAAAATGAGCAAAACGGTGAAGAGACGAGCAAGTTCAATAAAGTTCAGATTTCTTGAGTTTACCAAAATGGTGTAAATGATATACCATGTTAAAGAGCTCAAATAGAGGGTCGCAATGGAAAAGGAATCGAGTCAATCGGAGCTCTAGAACTCAAGATATGAAGAAAATGAGGAAAGTCAAAAATTAGACGTCGCAATTACACTACAACCGAGAGGCTACCTTAAGGCGTCCGAGCGCTGGCCTTGGGACGTCCGAGCCATTTGCTTCGAATCGGGCGAAAAATATCACCTCGATCACAAGGGTAGATCCACTCGGCCATACCCCTTAAAACTGCGTCCGAGCGCCGGCAAGAGGCCGATCGAGCGGCGGTCCGAATTTCCACATTTTTAAGGGTATTCTTATCTTTTTGCGTGTTTAACGAAGGGCATATTGGACCAAGCATTGTGGTCACTATAAATACTCAAGGATCAGATTCTCAAAGGAACTTTTCATCATTATTCATTAGTCTTAGATCATTAGGTAGTTTTAGAGAGAGATTAGAGGTTACTTAGTGGCTTCTTAATTAGATTTCATACTTCTCTCTACAATTACTTTTGATCCATCCATTGGATCTTTAATCCGTTTGTTCCATTAGCTTAATCTCGTTATTAGCTACAATTCTACAGTTCGTTTTATGATTTTGAGCTTTGGATCAAGAGATAGCTTTTCAAGGTTTGATGCTTGTATTTCCATTCATCTACATTTGGTAAGTTTTCCTTTAATTCTCTTGTTTTAATTCATAATCATGATGTTTAGAATGTTAATTGTAGATTTCCAATTACAATTAGCCATGGGCTAATTCCTTGTTGCATGGTTGTATGAATACTATGGTGAATTTAGTTCTTGTTAATCCTATGCATGAATTAGTGATCTTGATGGATTAGTTCTCTAATTAATGACTTGTAAGAATGCTTGGGATGTTTAATTGGATTGTATGGCTTATATGCCTTAGCAATGAAGTGAGAATTCAGCTATAAGAACCTTATGCATACCAAGTGTTTGATATTTTGCTAGTATGACCAATGAAAATTGCATGTTAGCCTAGACCTCTTAATTTGAGTGTTGGGAGTTGTAGAGAGATCTAGACATCCAATAGAGCCCTAGCTTGTGTTGTAGAGAGATCTAGACACTAGTTGGCTTGACTAAGACACTAAGAGACCTTTTGCATGCTAGGATGGATAGGACACTAGAGGAACCATAGTAGGATTACTTCCATGCACACACATCACACTTGATCACTTCTTTGAGGTGATAGTTAGGATTTACTATTTCTTATTGATTTAGTTGATAGAAACCATGATTGTTTTCTTACTTTCCTAGCTATCCACCTTTGTAGACATTCAATACTCACTTGATATCGCATCATTTCCCTGTGTTCAATATTTTACTTGCTTAACTTGCCACGATAACAACGACCACGTTCACTTGCGTGGAAATCATACACGATTTTGGTAAACAAGTTTTTGGCGCCGTTGCCGGGGAAATGATTTCGTTGTTAAGTGGGTTGTTTGTTTACATTTTCTTTTCTTTAATTCTTTGTTTGTTTGTTTGTTGTTAATCCTTCTTGGTGATTGTTGATACTTGTTTGCTTTTGTAGGAGTGAGGTCGATTGAGATGGACAGATACAACCATTACTTGTATTCTCCACAATACACATATCCTACTAATTCCTATACATATCAACCTTACCCATATCAACCACCACCTCAACAATCCTACCACCACCCATACCATTATCCATATCCTTATTCCCCTCTCTACCCATATCCATATTCATATCCTTCTCCTCTCCACATGTCTAAGGAAGAAGAAGTAGAAAAAAAAGAGAAAGAGGAAGATGAACTGAAAGAAGACATATATGATCTAATTGATAGATTTCTTGAAGAGAATCAAAATTTAAATGAGGAAGATTTCAAGATAATCTTGAACTACAATGATAAAGGATCTTATACCCCTTCTTCTTTCACTATTCGTACTAAATCTCTTAATGTTAAAATTTATGATTCTACTTCTTTTGCTAGATTTGATAGGAATCAAGTGAAAGAACAAGAAAATGAGGAGAAGGAAAGAGATGATTCAAGAGGAGAAAAAGAGAATAATCAACAAGACGTAGATGAATGTCCACCTATGGACATGAGCTTCATGGAGGAAGAGCAACAAAATGAAGTGGAAGATGAGCTTCAAGGAGAAATGAGCATTTCTAAACCATTAAACTCTTCCATTTATGCTTACATTGATAATGTTATTCATATTGATTTCGTCTTGCCCCTTGATATATTTGATCATAAGTTAGAATTGCGGATCCTCTTGAAAATATTTGATAGTAGGAGATGGGGGTGGATTGTTTTGAGAAGAGATGAAGAGAAAAATTCTTGTGCTTATAAGTATAAAATGACAAGGAAAACGGGTGAATTGGGTAGAAATCCTACATATTTCCTTGATCATGAAGCTTTGAGATTAGAGTGGGATGGCATGGATGACAAATATCCTTGGCCATTTAGCTAACATTGGTGTCGTCCGGCTAGGGGATGTTAAATCCAAGCGCTAGATGGGAGGCAACCCATCCTTAAAATTTTCTTGCTTATTAGGTTTGCTTTGTAGTTTAGATAGTGTTATTTGTTTTGATTTGTTTCATATGAGGTAGTGTCTTCTCTTACCTTGGTTGGTGCATGTTATCTATCCTAGTTTGGGGGTATTGCCTCTTGGTATATATGGTGATTTCTTGGTTTAGTTGAGCTTGTTTATGCTTTTATTGGTCATTGATTCATAGCAAATCCTATTTTCATCACTCTTTGCCAAATTTTTAGGATCCTTGATCTGAAAAAGTTTTGGGGGGGTGTGTTCGTTCTTCAAATTCTTGATTTACAATGATAATTGATGTGATTTGTGAGCTCTAGAAAGGTGTGATGAGGAGATTTCTCTTCCTACTCGGCGAAGAAGGACATTTTCGTGTAAGTGGCAAGTCACTCTCCTATTCTTAATCCCAACTCAAGGTATGTTTTTACACTTATCTCTATATGTGCTTCTATTCTTAGGTTTAGTTTGCTTGATTTTAGATTGCTATTTTGAGCTTAATTGTTGATTCTTGTTGTATTGTGCTTTGATTTGTGCATTGCATGATCTTTACTTCACTTTTGCCAAACTTTTTAGACCTATGGTCCAAAAAAGTTTGGGGGGTGTCTTCGTTTCGCAAATCTCATTGCAATGCTATGCTTAGGGATGATTCTAGTGCTTCTATGATGTTTTTAGACCATGTGCCTATTATGATGTCTTGTTTTGCTTGTTATGATTGTCATTATGTTGCTAGTCTAGAGTAGTGTGGCATGAGATATGTTTATGATTGTGTGGATGAGTTGAGAGTACATGTTGGATGTAGTGGAGTTATGACTTGATTCTTATCTTGTCTTTTGTGCTATGGATTTGATGATACTCGAGATTTTGATGATATGAGCATTTTTTATATGAGATGAGTCATGATCACCCTATATCCGTGAGGTTTTGAGCCATTTATGCCCGTTTCAATCTTAAACGGATGATATTCTTTGATGTGAGTTCCACACACATGTGCATTATACTCTAGAACTTGGCTTTGGTCTTGTTTGAGGCTACATTAGACATTGATTTCACATGATATGATTTGAGGCATTTCTTTTATCTATATTGAGCCACTTTGCCCTATGAGCCTACCATTGATATTACTATCCATTGCTTACCATTTTGTGCCTATAGACCTTCCTTTGGCTAACCACACTTTAAGCTATTTTCCTTCCTTTTTGGAACTCTCTTGTCCCTATGATTAGTAGAGTGAAAAGAAGGAATGAAGATTGGTGATTTGATGAAGAATTTGGTGGCTTAAGTGAAAGAAATTCAAGTATGCATGGATTGATGTGAAAAGAAGGTTCAAAGGCAAGTGCTAGCAAAGCATGAGAAAAAGTTGACTTTTGTTGAAAATATGGTCAAGTTGACCTTTGTTGTGAGTATGACAGTTAATTGCAAAGAAAGGGAAGAATGATCTTGAAAGTGTGATTTTGAAAAGCATAAAGAATGTGCACAATTGCATGAAGATGTGAATGACTATTACTTGATTCCTTCTATGCTTTACTAATCATACTTAGTCACTCTTATCCATATCTATCCTTCCCTACCAAAGAGCCAACATTACAACCTTATGAAAGTCCTAATTGATGTGTGAATGATTCGTCATTTCAAGTGGTGGAGAATTTGAGACTTGAGCCAAGCTTATGGTAGTATTTGTATCATGGTGTGATGATTGAGTGAACTCAAACACTTGAGAGATGAGCTATACACTTCTATGTGAGGATCATGACTTATTGATTTGACAATTTGTTAATTGATTCGATTTTGATTGTTGATTTGATGATATTGCATTTTAGACTTGTTTGATATTGAGCTATGATTCTATGGCATTTGATTGTGTGCTTGATGCTTCATTGATACAATTATTCCCCTATCTTATCGCTTCGTTGCACGAGGCCGAGCAATAATCTAGTTTGGGGGTGTGATTAGGGTCATAATTGCATCTTTTTGCATCTATTTCTATATGGTTTTGATATGCATATGTTCATATTTGACCCTAAAATGATATACTTTGTCCATTTGACCCTTTATTGGCTAGAAAGTTGTGTTTATAGGTGAAAACGAGCAAAATGGTGACGAGACGAGCAAGTTCGATAAAGTTCAGATTTCTTGAGTTGACCAAAATGGTGTAAATGATATACCATGTTAAAGAGCTCAAATAGAGGGTCGCAACGGAAAAAGAATCGAGTCAATCGGAGCTCTAGAACTCAAGATATGAAGAAAATGAGAAAAGTCGAAAATCGGACGTCGCAATTACACTACGACCGAGCGGCTACACTAAGGCGTCCGAGCGCTGGCCTTGGGACGTCCGAGCCATTTGCTTCGACTCGGGCGAAAAATATCCGCTCGATCACAAGGGTAGAGCCGCTCGGCCTTACCCCTTAAAACTGCGTCCGAGCGCCGGCAAGAGGCCGATCGAGCGGCGGTCATGATTTCCACATTTTTAAGGGTATTCTCGTCTTTTCGCGTGTTTAACGAAGGGCATATTGGACCAAGTATTGTGGGCACTATAAATACTCAAGGATCAGATTCTCAAAGGAACTTTTCATCATTATTCATTAGTCTTAGATCGTTAGGTAGTTTTAGAGAGAGATTAGAGGTTACTTAGTGGGTTCTTAATTAGATTTCATACTTCTCTCTACAATTACTTTTGATCCATCCATTGGATCTTTAATCCGTTTGTTCCATTAGCTTAGTCTCGTTATTAGCTATAATTTTATGGTTAGTTTTATGATTTTGAGCTTTTGATCAAGAGATAGCTTTTCAAGGTTTGATACTTGTATTTCCATTCATCTACATTTGGTAAGTTTTCCTTTAATTCTCTTATTTTAATTCATAATCATAATGTTTAGAATGTTAATTGTAGATTTCCAATTCCAATTAGCAATGGGTTAATTCCTTGTTGCATGGTTGTATGAATATTATGGTGAATTTAGTTGCATGAATTAGTGATCTTGATGGATTAGTTCTCTTATTAATAACTTGTAAGAATGCTTGGGATGTTTAATTGGATTGTATGGCTTATATGTCTTAGCAATGAAGTGATAATTGAGCTATAAGAACCTTATGCATACCAAGTGTTTGATATTTTGCCAGTATGACCAATGAGAATTGCATGTTAGCCTAGACCTCTTAATTTGAGTGTTGGGAGTTGTAGAGAGATCTAGACATCCAATAGAGCCCTAGCTTGTGTTGTAGAGAGATCTAGACACTAGTTGGCTTGACTAAGACACTAAGAGATCTTTTGCATGCTAGGATGGATAGGACACTAGAGGAACCATAGTAGGATTACTTCCATGCACACACATCACACTTGCTCACTTCTTTGAGGTGATAGTTAGGATTTACTATTTCTTGTTGATTTTGTTGATAGAAACCATGATTGTTTTCTTGCTTTCCTAGCTATCCACCTTTGTAGACATTCAATACTCGCTTGATATCGCATAGTTTCCCTGCGTTCGATATTTAACTTGGTTAACTTGCCACGACAACAACGACCACGTTCACTTGCGTGGAAATCATACACGATTTTGGCAAACAACCTTTTTTAAAATATAGACCTTTTAGGTTGGTTTACTTGTTCCAGTTCAACCTTCACACTTGATTGTACAGTTGATAGTAGCAGCCTCTGTCATTTCTATATGCATGACTGGCCTATAACAAATAAACAAAACGATCAAGAAATTTCCTTCACATTAAGACTTAACATTTCTTGAAGGATATGTTAGCCATGATTCATGATGACAAACAGAACAGCTGGAGGCCTTGGAACTTACCTTTTCTGCATGAAAGTCAGCCTGAGATTATTGGCTACCTTCTCCCACTCAAGAGCAAGTTTCTTGCGGCATCCTCACCTTCAAAGAAGAAAAATAACAAATTAAGAAATATATATTTCAGAGAGAAAAATAAGAAAGGAAAAAGCTCATCTCAATAAACACATGACAATGGCAAAGATTTACATACGATTCACAAGTTAACTGCTACGGCCCTTTGATGATTTTCTGAAGTCAATAGTTGGTAAAAGAGAAAGCAGACAAATTAAAAGGAGAAAAGAACTCCAAAACTCAGAGTTCCTTACTTCTAAATACCAATTTATCAAAATTACTGGAATTTAGTTCAACAGATACACTAGTTTGGTATCAGACGTTTGACTGGATTCTTTTGCTCATTTCCATTTAGCCACTCCTTTCAAAGCCCTTTGATCTGAATGGATATTAAAAATATATATGCTTTTCCTTTTCCATATCATCTGATTAACTACTACTTACGAGAAAACTGCATCAAATACTCAAAAAATTATGAAGCAATTCCAGATGTTTTACTTAATGATACACTGGTTTGGTATCAGACGTTTGACTGAATTCTTCTGCTCATTTCCATTTAGCCACTCCTTTAAAAGTCATTTGATCTGAATTGATATTAAATATATATATGCTTTTCCTTTTCCATATCATCTGATTAACTACTACTTACGAGCAAACTGCATCAAATACTCAATAAATTATTAAGCGATTCCAGATGTTTTACTTAACTGAACCCCAACCACCATCGTAGGTACCCTTTGACAATAAAAGTTGAACTTCTTCATCAAATGTAAAAAGAAAATAGACATGCTTGTCTGTTGGTCTGTTTCACTCCATAAACTAGTTATGGTCTGTTTCACTTTTACATTATTTAATTAGAGAACTTAAATTAACATTTTCTGGTTCTTTTAGTAGAACAATATAATATGTTTGGGGATCAACGATGATTGTTATTAACCCTTTAAGTGCCTAAAGTTCTAACTTCTCTGGAACTTACAATCAACAACAGCTAATTGCATATTAACAAAATAGTAGTTACAATAAATTTTAAATTTCAATTATAGTGGGCGCTGGCATCTCTTCATTCATCAAGAAAACAAATTAGTTCTCTCCCAAGAAGAATTAAGAGAAAAATTGATACATTTTCACAGAATAAGAGAATAAAAAGAAGATAAATCTGACCCTTCCCCATCACTCAGTTTTAACCATTAATTGATTCTGCATATCATATACATGTTCATGATCGAAAACATGATAAATGTTAGGGATAGTTACTGCCACAAAACCCAATTTGCAGCAACAATGTTTTATACCATGAATCAATTAATAAAGGAAAAGGAACCAAATAAACTAAAGGACAGTAGAACCTGTTTGATCATATCAATAATCAATAATTTGCGGCAAGTGATCCGACACACGAAGTGCACAGAAGGAGGAAATCCTCGCAAATCATTTTGGCCGACATTTTCAAGAGATGCTTTATTTCCGGAATAGGTCTCTCTGCTGTTTTCAATCTGGGCGCCACAGCCGATGCCAAAAAGCCAAGAGTACCAGCAACCGCCGTTGATCGGGTTTCAGTCGGGGAAGGGGAAGATGAAAGGGGATAACGGAGAATTAGATTTCGGAAGAAAGATTTGAAATAAGTGTTACCAGATTAAACCTCACTGCCGTCTGTTTGAGAGAAAAAATGGTTGGGAAGAGAGACGATTTGAACAGGCGGAAAAATAGTCGGGATGAGAGAGAGAGGGGAGGCGAGAGAGAAAAGTTGAACATGAAATGAGATAGAGAAATGAGGAAGTAGAGGGACGAAAAATAAACGATTTTGATCCCCCTCCATTTAATATTTTTTCCATTTTCTCAATTTAGTGTAAATATCACCTATTATTACGGGTTCTATATATGTATATATTTATTAATTATTTTAATAATTCATATATATCCATGATAATGATGACATTTACACTGAATTGAGGAAATAGAGAAAATATTAAATGGAGGGGATCCGACTCCAAAAATGAAGGAAGCAAAATAAAACAAGGGCAAAATTGAAAAAAAAAAAGATTAACCAATGTAGCCCCTTTTATATTAGTATAGAACTAGTTATATACCCGTGCAACTTGGTTTTTTTTTTTTTGAATTAATTTGTTGTGGAGTTTCCGAATAGTCTAATTTTTTTCTCTTGTTTAAAAACACAAAATTTTATTAATTATTTTACAAATTATGAAACATTTCTTTATAAACTACATTGCTAGTGCTATTTTTGGTTTTTCCCTGTTCATCGCATATCAATATTTTTAACCCTTCTCGGTTTGTTACTCTTGATACTGCAACGTACAACTGTCCGTGGCTGAAGACTGGTCTCTTTAAGAGTAGTCCAATGTTCTTTAGGAATTGTCCTTGACTTTTGTTGATGGTCATAGCATAAGAGACCATCAATGGAAATTGTCTCCTCTGGAACTTGAACGAGAGTCTAATATCTGATGGTGTTATTGTCATTCTTGGAACTAACACCCTTTGTCCTGCATTGCTACCAGTTAGAATTTCGGCTTCGATAACATGCTGTCTGAGCTTTGTCACTACCAACCTAGTTCCATTGCACATTCCAACTGAATGGTCTATATTCCGCAGTAACATGACTGGAGTTCCTACTTTCAGAATTAATTTGTGATTCGACAGGCCTGAGCATTTTATTGCATTTAACATTTCTGGTGTATGAACGTCTGCCAATAAATCAACATTTGCGTCTTATTTGCAAGCGCTGTCTGAACTCCTATATGTTATTGCTTGTGAACTGTTTAGTTTAATCATGTGGTCGTTGATGGAGCCAACGACGTCAAGAGTGGGAGCAAGTATTGCCCGCTCCTGCAATATTTTCTGGTCAATGTTGTTGGTTTGGAGGGATGGATATGTGCTCTGTACGATGGCAGCTATGGGGTCATCCGAGTTGTCTAGTAAAAGGTCTTCCGGAATTTGAAGCTCTGCACATCCATCATTTTCTTCGCCAATGGTTCCGTCTCCAATCACTGCAATCCATTATGAGAATTCTTTGTTTTTTTCCGCCTCTCTCTCATTGTTTTAGATCTATAGCCTCATATTTTTTGTCAATCGGAGGACAGTGTAATTTCTCCAAAGGTAGGATGAGTTTATTGTAGCATGCACTATGTTTGGCCTTGTTCCCATTGGAATTAATGGCAAAATTTGGCGGAAGTCCCCTCCAAACACTATTGTTTTTCCTCCAAATGGCAGATCGCCACTGTATGAATTAGTAAATCGTAGGATGTCTCGCATTGTTCTGTCTAAAGCTTCAAAACAGTATCTGTGCATCATCGGGGCCTCATCCCAAATTATTAGTTTACATCGAACAATAAGCTCTGCAAGATGCCTTCCTTGTTTGATGTTGCATGTCGAGTCCTCATTTGGATTGATTGGAATTGCAAATCGCGAATGGGCTGTTCTTCCACCAGGTAAAAGAAGAGATGTGATTCCACTGGAAGCAACATTCAAGACTATGTCCTCTTTTGATCTGAGAGCTGTAGATAGAGTCTTCCACACAAAAATTTTTCCTGTTCCTCCAGATCTGTACACAAAGAAAACCCCACCAGTATTCGTCTGTGTTGCATTTATTATTCTTTCATACACAGATCGCAGATCATCTGTCAACTTGTTTATTAATTGACATTGTTGAATGGTCAAAGCGTTACAGTTGTATCGTAGCTCTTCTTGCACCAATTTGTTATGACAGCTCACTCAATGTGTATCTTCTGGAAGCGGCATACTTTAAAAATCTTTCAAGCTCTTACCCCAGGCTTGCAAGATCTTTTCAATCTTTATCAGGGCCAAATTTTTTATTTCATTGTCGCTTAGTACCAATCCTGAACATGTGAGAATTTAAGTAAAACATTATCGTTAGAATTTTTTTTTGAATTCTATAATATCAGTAAAGATTAATGTAATTCTTGTACCTTGATGATACAACATGCGACATTGGTTGTATAAAATATCATCAGATAAATGCCTCCAGCATGTGTCCCAAACATTTTTGGGTTGGCTTAGGCAATTAGAGTTCATTAGAGTTGCAAATAAAGTCCTCAATGATTGTGGTGTTGCCCAATGACTTGCCTCAGAGATTCCATCAATGTACTCCTTGTCGTCTTCCAACAACCCTAGTGCATAGCAAGCTTCTCGGAAAGTGGTGTACTGAATATCGTTAATCTTTTTCAAGCCATAATAACTTTTTGGCCCCTCGACTATGTTGAGCAGACATCTCAAATAGTATTTCTCTCCACTTCCTGGTGGAACATAGAATATTCTACCCAGTGAGAATCTTTTTTTTCTTGGGACCCACTTTCTTTCAGCTTGTTTACACACAAATCTTGTAGGAAATTCTGCATAGATCAGGTCTTTTGCAAGTTCAGGGTACTTATTGTTTGCCTCGAACCGAGATAAGAACATGCTGTGGTCGACAAAAGGTCTTTCTATGACTTCATGTAGCTGGTCAGTGTCTGTGAAAATAACATTTTGCTCATCTGGAAGGTGAAAGCTAAGACATTCAAGAGGTGGACTCTTGTATTGTATTTCAAATCCTAGTAGTCTCCATGTAGCCTCACAAGATGAAATATACCGGCAATCATAGAACATTTGGATCTCATCAACTTTTTTCCCAAACGTTCTTCACTTGCGCTTTGATAAAATGTTGACGTGACTCGATCTTCTCCTTTGTTAATGTATTTGAATAAATACTTGATGGCTCTGGATTGGTTGCACCACTCGACATTTATGTGAGCTCCATACTTTAGTAGTAGATAGTGATTATGCAGAACAGCATACCTGTTATCGAGCTCAACATTTTTCTTAAGGACTGCTCTTCCATTATCTCTCCGTCTGTATTCTGGAAATCCCTCATCATCAATTGTTGTCACATTGACAAACTTTTTAGGGAAATGCTTAGTGCACTGACCATCAGACATGCAAGGAGAGTTCTTGCTCAAGGTCCCACACGGTCCGTGCATCATAAATTCTCGTACTGCATTGTAGTACATAGGATCAGTATCCTTATCTGGTATTTCTGCTGAAATGATGCGGTCTATGTCAGCGACGGTCGTGGATCTATCCTCTTATCAAGGAATAATAGTATGTGTGCATGTGGAAGTCCGCGTTTTTGAAACTCCACTGTGTATGTTACTGCAAAGTAATTATGGTTTGTTATAATTTTTTTTTCCAGTAAAAATTTTAAGGTGGGGATGGAGGTCGTACCTGCTTTGACAGTTCCAAAAATCTCCTTTTGTCGGATATCCTTCGTCAACACATCAAGTTTCATTTTGAAAACTTTACAAATGATGTATGTACGATCCTCAGCTTTAAGGCCTCTGGATTTGGAAAACCGTACTATTTCTGGCCATTTTGGATTGCAGGTAAATGTTATGAATAATTCCGGGTATCCTGCCCACCTACAAATAGCCATTGAATCATGATTATATTGGACCATGTATCTAGCACCTCCTGTGAAAGAAGGGGGTAATATAATTCTCTTTCCATGTGCAGTTGGGTCTGTGTCCCCACGCAAAAGAGCTTCGTTAAGGACATTATACAATTCACACCGCAACGGCCTTTGATGGGTCTGAATGTATGTCAATCTCGCTGATTCTACCATTGTGTATGCATCCACTATAAATTGCTGGAACAGTCTTCTACAATGTAGGATACATGATGGTTCATTGTCTCTTTCGTGCAAACGGTATGCAAAAAATTCTCCAATGCTGACTCTATTTCTTCCTTTGGATCCCGATGGTCTTTCTTGCCTAAATGGAATATCTTCTCTGTAACCATCCTCACCATAAGGGAACAGTAGTGGATATTGTAATCGAGATAGGATGGATTTAGTTGGTTTACGCGCTGTAATGTCCCTGTTTATGTCTCTACTAATATGTCCATGTCTCCCAGGTTTGCATCCATGTCGTCCATTATTAATGCTGCAACTTCTGATGTAGAAGGCAGGTTGTATCTCCTTGCATCTCCCCCTCTTTTACCAATCAATTTTATTCTCACATTTGGAGTTTCTTGGTACTGTATTGCATCTCTTGCATTTCGAAATCTTTTGACCAACACGTTGTTTTCATCTAGCAGTGTCTTCAAATCTGCTACAATTTTTGAGTGTAGACTGTTAATGTCCTCTTGTTTCCTGCAAAAAGAATTTTGTTAGTTCTTTTTTCATTTATTTTTATTGTAGATGATTATTTTTTAGATTTGAAAGTTTTACCTAACAGATTTGATTCTATTCTGGATTTTATTTTCTGTGTCGTAAATGTAAAGCGGAGCAAACTTTGGATCATTCTATTTTTTTGGTAGTAGGCCTCCTACTAAGTGGTAATTTTGCCCATTAAGTTTGAAGACAGGTGGAGCCCCGCCCCCCCCCCCCCACCCACATGTTGATCTTTGTGTCGATACTTCCCCCTAATGAAGTAAAACATAACATGTTGTTGTATGATCTAATGTTTTGTTGGAAGTGCTTGCTTTTTTTTGTTGTGCCAAGGATCAAATCTTCCAACTGTTTTGGTGGAGCTTTCATTAGGGGGAGTTGTATCTTGCCTTGGGTGCAACACAAAGAGTATTTAGGGTTTTTTGCTTTGTAGTTTTGTAGTCTTTCTTCGTACCAAAATATTGCTCCAAAAAAATTACATCTGTATGTCGGATCTCCACAATCAATATATTCTGCTCACAACATTGATGTTATTTTTTTTGTATCAGTAATGGATTAAATAAAAGTAAATTTTCTAGTAAAAAAATTATTTTTGGTTACCATTCTAAGAGATGGACACAATTTCTTCTTCTTCTTCTTCAATTGCTGAAATTTTAGGTTTTTTTGTTAAAAATTCACGAAATTCTATTTTTATTTTCTTAGCTATATACTTTTTTTTTGTATGCACATTTTAATTGTTGTTATTTTTTGCTATAAGGTAGAAAAAGTTGTTGAATTTATAGGTGTTTTACCTCTTTCTGCTACAATGTTGCTTGTAGTTTGATCAAGAGAGTCTGTTGAAAAAGGCATATTTTCCTGGCGTGTATCTTCATCTATCAAATAATTTGTTGTCACCCCACTTGTTCCTGTAGAAAAAGAAATATGAAAAATATTTTTTTGTAACAAAGAAATAAGTAACAATTATATTCATTGAATTTGTGAAGGTATTCTGATTTTAGTTTCTATATTTGTCCCAAATAATGTTTCACAATTTTTTAATGATCTCTTCTATTAAGTATAGTCAAAAACTTTATATTAGATGGATTAATAGTAAAATATTATTCTCGGTAATCTCACGCTATTTTTTTATTCAAAAATATTTTTTTACAATGCATGCAATTATTCTTTTTTTTTAAAGAAAAAATCTATTTTATCTATTTTTTTCTTTAATTTTGAGTTCATGTATATTAACATATTTTTCATATTTGTATATAAAAGAACTAAACTACATATCATATTATTTTCATAAAATTTTAATTGACACATAATTTTTTAAATTGAAATAATGTCACATTACTGATAATGAACAGAATTTAACACGTTAGCAAATCAACTACTAATAGAATAATAAATGTGATGTTATTCTAATTTATAATGAAAATTTTGTGTTTAGTCCATCTTTTTGTTAGAATTATTTTTTATAAAAAATTTCGTGAGACTATCTCATAATATGAGATCGATCAAATTAAAAAATAAATAAAATGGTGTAATTTTTTTTTTTAAATAGAAATGATTTATAGCAAAATATAATAATTTTTTATAATAATAATAGTAATTATAATTATTATATTAATAATAATAGTAGTAAAAATATGAAACGAATTTATCTCAAAATTTGGATAAGAAGCAAAGGATTAGATGATTGAGTTCTATACCAACTAAATTAGTGGATTTATGTGTTGTCAAATTTTAGGAATTTTTTTGAGACACATGTCACCTAATTACCTAGGTTGCACCTAAAGTAATATTCACACTATCGGTTCATAGGGTTTTCGAACTCGTTGTTTCCTTTGCCTTCCTCACCCATCACGCATGTCTTCAAGTTCAAAATCCTCGGCGCCGAAAAATTTCCAATCTACCCTCGTTTTAGGCCCCGATCTCACCTATTAATCTTGCAATCGAAAGCCCAAACATTATTACTG
The DNA here is from genome assembly GCA_026898435.1 of Prunella vulgaris. Lineage (NCBI taxonomy): Eukaryota > Viridiplantae > Streptophyta > Magnoliopsida > Lamiales > Lamiaceae > Prunella > Prunella vulgaris. Next base: position 1,250,162 of record JAPKLY010000028.1, read on the forward strand.
GGATACCGTTGACTGAGAGGCCGCCGACGTATATTTTTGGGCCTAGGAATAGGATTGAAGATCCGATTGGGTGCTGGGGGATTGAAGGTAGGGGGATGAAGATGCGCTTGGATTTTTTGGGATTTTGTTCGGCGTACCTTCAGAAAGAAGAGCGGGAGCTTTTGCCGCAGCAAATCCTTCCTCCTTTGATAGATCCGCCGCTCCGAAACCCCTACTCTACTGATGACCTAGCTATTGTGAAGAAGAAACCCCTACTGTACTGATGACCTAGCTATTGTGAGAGATCCGTCGCTCCGAAACCCCTACTCTACTAATGAGAGATCCATTGATGACCTAGCTATTCAGGCAAAACATCGCGCCCACCCAACTCCAGCTTAAACCTCTTTCAGATTCGCTGAGTTCTTCATCGCTCTCCTTCTCCTCTCAATTGCACCCTGTGACGATTAAGTAAGCTTCCCTTTTCTTATTTTCTGATGTTTCTATACGCGGGTTTGTTTGTATTTTACCTTTTTCTGCCAGTATAATTCATTTTCTCGCATGGGTTTTGCAGTTGTTTCACGAAATAGATGTAATTTCTATTAATTCCCGGTGTTAGATTATTGGGTTTTAGAGGATTTTAGCCGTTGAATTCTGCAATTAGTGTGATTTGTATCATTCTTGCTCAATAATTAATTATAAATCCAAGTTCATTTGTGTTCACCGTAGATTATTAGGTGCATCAAGACAACTAAATATGCAAAGAGATAGTGCAACTGTGAGATGAGAGCTTGATGTTTGTCTTAGCCCTAGAGTGAATTTCGTGAAGCCTTCAAAAATATTGGCTATCACGGATCAAGCAACTGCACTTGCACAGGCTGGTGTGCCCGTTATTTGTATATATAGCTGCCGGAGAACCTGATTTCAACACTCCAACAGTAATTGCTGAGGTGATAGATACTTAATTCCTTGAATCTCTCATTCTTGAAATTTAATGTACAAACAAGCTTTTGTTGCAAAGAAATTTGTTATCTGATTGGAGGTATTCATTTATCAGTTGTTATCTTTGTTTATCAAGATAGTGGGTGGAGATTTAATTATTTTTTAAAATGTATTTTAAACTGTGCATTACCCTTTTGGAAAAATTACAAAACTGCTCACAAAATTAATACTAATTATAAATTATTTATGTGCAAAAAAATATACTTCTGTGCAGGAATATATGGCTGATCAAGAAGGAAAGCTTTCTGGAATGGAAACTGAGAGGCAAGGCGATGGAGATAAGGTAGCATTACTAATTTTATTTTGTATTAATGCATTGAAAGTTAAGGTAGTGCTACTACTAATTCTAATATCAATATATTAGTCCTATATAAGGTGTTTTATACAGATTTTGTGATGCTATGATCATTTTTTCATTTTCGAAGTTTGATCTGAGAATTATGCACCTTCATTCTGAAATATTCTTTTATTTATTTGGTGGTTAAAGAGGGTACAACCCACAATTAGAATGGTTTCTAGGGATTCAAAAAATACGATATGGTCTACAAAGATGATATAACCTCTAATTTTCAATTAGGGGCAGGCATACACTACTCAATTTTGGTCCTTAATACATCTTTGTTTTATCTATCCTCCTATAGAGCTCTAAAAAATTCTTGAGTTAACTTGTAAAAGTTGTTAAACCCTTGTGTTCTACGTATGGGAAAAAATAACATAATTTATTAAAATCTACCCAAGCAATAAAGACATGTTTGCGAGCTTATTCATGCTGATGTGTCTCTTGTTCTCTTTTCACCTTTTGAGTACGTGTATGAGCCTTAGCACGCATAGAGACTAATGATTTAAGCGCCAAATTAGGGCTTATGAAAATAAGTCTGGATGTAAAATGTTTGTTGTGAAAGATTAGTGCATAAAAATGCAAGTAAATTCAATGTAATAATCACATGTATATAAAAATATACATGATTAAAGCAAAACACTAAAAATAATAATTTCTTTAACAGATTTAGCAGTCCTTTCTGATGAACTTACTTGTATGGATGATTTTCTCTATATCCTTTGATCTAGTACACTTGTTGATGCTGAAAATCCATGCAATTAAACAGCAGAATATAATATGTTAGGAAGTTTAAGACTTTAAGTTAATAAAACTCTCTTAAGAATTTGAATTAGACATTTTACTCTTTGGGCAAAAATTGTCACTGTTTTCTTCAGCTTTTCGTAAACAACCTGGATTAAGAAAAGTTTATTAGGAAACTAACTTGACAAAGCTATTTTATGAAGAATGGATAAAACACTTGCATACCAGAATTTCAATGGCTTTACACAGATTTTTGTAGCAAAACCTTTGTTCAAAATTGATGTTTAGATGCTCTTTCATCCTGTCTTTATCCCTTCATTATGTGGAACACTACAGATTATGACTGTAACTTATGGGAGCTCTTTGATTTGCCTGATTTTTTGTCTTTTAAACTTTAGTTCAGTTACAAATCTTAAAGCTGCTTTAATTTGGTTTTAATTTTTAGGAGATCATTGTTCAGTTTTTTTGTGTGTTTAATGTTTAGAGTATATGTACGGACATTTTTCTGGTTAATTTTAATTGAAGTTAGATTCGATCTTTATCTAATATTATTCATGTATTTACTTAACTAATTTAGAATTGCAATACATGTTTATTTGTTTGGTCATTACATTAAAAAAACATAGTAGTTTTTCTTTAACGGAAAAAAAAAGTAGGAAATCATGTTTTTAGTAATAGTTATAGATTATTTATTAACTAATATATAATTTTTAAGAAATAATAAAGTATGATGATTCTAATAGTTACCAAACAGTGGCAGGTGTAAATGGGTAGACTCGTTATAGGTAACAATGATGTCAACAGAGTTGACATGGCCTATAGGGTTTTTGCTGACCACATTAGGACGATTTCCATTGCAATTGCTGATGGTTCTTGCACAGGTGAAGTTCTAATGTTTGTCTATTACTTGAATTATATTTTTCTTTTTTTTATAGCTGCATGGATTAATTGCAGTTTATTTTCTTTTACAATCTGCTCACTTCTCTTGTTTTATTTATTTAAATTGGTAATACTTTTTAAAAGTAACCTATTAAAAGGGTTTAGAGAATTTGCAATTTAGGATACCTCAGTTTTCTTTGGGTTCAGAGAATTTGCAATTTAGGATACCTCAGTTTTTTTTTTTCAAATATATTTGTTTGTGTTGGTCCTGAAACGAGTATAATCAGTGTATAGGGGGGAATACACTGATGTCAGATTTTTCTGAAAGACTCAGAAAAATGCTCTAACACTCTCAGTTAGGATTTCCTGAAGTACTCAGTATGCTGAAGGTCCACAGGGGCAGCAGTGACAGTTCAGTAACGAGTCAGATAAGCTGAGTGTGAGTAAAGTGCTAGGAAGCTCAGTAGAGATAACAAACCTACTGACAGCTCGGAAGCTAGTCAGTTGGACCACTATCTCAGTGAGCCAGAGTGAGTGCGGAAAGTGAGCCCTTAGATTCTACTCGTTTTAGTTTTTGAAAACATTTTCTCTGAGTTTGCTTAGTAAACTGGTGGTTAAGGCTGAGTGCACAGTGTTAAGATTCAGGATGATTGATTCAGTCCTGAATAGAAAAATGATGCAGAATGTTCAGTTTATTATGATGACAGTTATGATCCTGAACAGAACAGTAAATCAGCACACAGGGGACTTTTTAACGTGGTTCGGAGATAACCAACTCCTACATCCATGACCTGATTTAACAGGAAGTTATCCTCAAAACCCTGAGGATAGGTACTTGGGTTTTACGTGTCAAGGGACACGAGTAGCCAACTTCCTCTCTTAGGAACTGACCCCTGGGCGTTTTACAAGTCCCAGTCCTTCTAACCAACCAATCTCACACCTTGAGTGGTTTGGTATTCTGGTTTCCAACTAAGATAGCTCTAGCAATACAAAATAATGCTAAATAATAGAGTTATCGATCTAAGCAAATACAGAGTGAATCCTACTACAACACTAGGGAAATTTAATTGCAGAGTGTTGTTTATAGTATGCTTTGAATGCTTGGATTCTTGAAAGTTTTCTCTTGGAAATTTCCCGTTAGCCTTGAATGGGTGCAAGACTCTCCATATTTATAGGCAAGATTCAAAATAGATCCGTTGGAGGAGATCAAATCAAATCTTCCTATTTTAGGTAGATTGCAGGCTAGAAATACTGTTTGACCTAACCGCCATGCTTATTCTGGCAAGTTGTCACATCACCTGCAACTTTTGAGACGCATTAAATGCCGCATTAAATGTTGCGCAGACTCCGTGCATGCGTGTCGAAAGATCATTGGCTCTCCGCTATAACGGCTAGTTGACCTTCAGACATTTGTCCTTCCTCGTACATTCAATGCTCTGAGTCTCTTGTTAATAACTCAGTCTTAACGTGTGTTTTTAATGGAGTCTACTGACATTCTCTTTGTCTCTTGTCCCATAGCATAAATAACCTTTTGCTTTGGACTTACATGATTCAGGTGAAATGAACCACGGCCTGAGTCAGGTCCTATGTGCATTCAGCACAGCCTGATGGGTTATTCAGCCCAGTATGTGTAACCTTTTTGCTTTGGACTTACATGATTCAGGTAAACTGAACCAAGGCCTAAGTCAGGTCTTAAGTGCATTCAGCACAGCCTGATAGGTAACACTTACTCTTCACTGACTAAGTTCTGTCCTGAGTATGC
>JAPKLY010000028.1:1254871-1310254 GCA_026898435.1 Prunella vulgaris
TTAGGCAAATTCATCAGGGGTTTTGGGATCTAATCAAAATACTCAGACTGTCCCAACAGTTTGGGTGTAAGGAAATGTAGTTTTACAATTAACATGCCATGTAGGTTGTAGTATTGTTCACATTTTTAATTTCAAGAAATTTAAATGCAACATTAAGACATTGATTAAAATAATATTTTATTGATAGTTAAAGAAGACTCATAAGATGCAATTGCATTACTAAAATAATGCAGTAACATTGGTCTTCTTAACATGCACTTAATTAGTACATAGAAACTCGAGATCCTTCAGACGCTTATGATTCCTTGTTGCTCAGATATAAAATTATCTGCTGTTAAAATTTTTACCACACTACAAGAACCGTGGTAGTTTTCAATCTGATCTTCCTTAACATGCACTTTGAAATAAAATTTCTTCTCAATTAAAGCATCAATTTCGATTGGTAATGGAGCATGAACCACTTCTTCTCCTTCATTCTTAGAAGACTTCAAATATGTCGTTGTCTTCCCAATTAATTGTACACATTTCCGATCCCAAAGGATAAAAACAGCAGTTCCGGTGTCATCAACCACACGGACACGAACCTTGTACCTACAAAATATCAATTAAGCAATTGTAATTTAAGCAATGATACTAAAAGTAAGAATAAAATGTAAAATCAATTTAAAAAAACACCTTAGGCTGCCAGTTTGTACTAATTGCTTGCATTGTTCACAAAAAAACCTTCTCCCCGGGGATGACCGTTTTAAGACAAATTTTACATGGTGGGTAAGACCACGACCCATCAGATTCAATGTCTACAAATTCTCCACAGATCCAAAAGAAGCTAATCTGAATTTTTTTAAATAAATTTATTTAATATGATTTTTTCGTAATTTTATATTATGTGTTGTTGAAATTAATAATGAAATACATAAAATACCTCTTTGTCTTCAACTAGTTGTTCAATTGTTCTTATTATGTGTTTCTCATTTGGATGCCTTGTATCAGTAGATGCTATACTTTGCGAAGAAACTGCAATTGTCTCATTAGTATAGTTCTCCTTTACATTCGACCCCAACCTTGTAAAAAATATAATTATAAAAGATAAATATAAACAATCAAGTAACTTGCTAAAGAAAAATAAGCTAACCATTTTGTTTTGAAAGAAATGTGACTTACTGATTTCTGAACTCATTAATTTCAGGAATATCCTCATTAAGAATCATTTTTGAGGCATTATATGCAGTACAAATATTACCACATCTATATTCAGGGAAGACAAACATTTGTATGAGTGTGATCAGGGAATAAAGAGCTTAGTTCTATGTACCTCTGTACAGTTTACCTCTAAACATTTGTAGGATCAAGATTAAAGGTCCTTTGCTGTGTTTTGCCAAGAGATTGTTGAAAATACCAACATTGTCTCCCCATAATGTGCACTTGAGTTGATTTTTCCTATATATATTTTTTCATTCAAATTAGAAGCATTAATAGAGAAATAATATATGAAAAATAAAATTGTAAGGTATCTTTTAAATAATACTCAATATCCAGTGACTTCTCGAATGTCGGTGTCACGACCGTTGCATGGTACTTTTCTTGCGGAACCTAGGTCTACAACCTTCCCAATAAAATCTGTTTAAAGAGAAGTAAAAATATAATACATTGCCAAATTTAAAATTATTTTGTCCCAACTATTTATTGAATACACATACCGAAAAGTCGAGTTTGGTCCAAATTGTTGCAATCTTTAAATTCATGAAATCGTTGGAACTCAGATTAATGAAGGAAAAGAGTGGTTAACAAATTCAAAAGCATGAGTCTTTTTGAAAAAAAGAATCTTATACTTATTATTTGTTGTTTTGAAAGGCATTTTGTTTGGTGCAACAATGATATTTTTTATCGCGATGAGCTGTCCTTCATTGAGTAAGGGCTGGAAGGTGGTGAACTGCATACTTTTGATGGAAGCATGAATTCTTGAACCCTGTAAAATTGTAGATTATCACTAACAGGTAAAATGAAATTTTGAGAATGAATTAGCCTAATAGCATATCACTTGCAATTTTCTAAGGTTTGATATGCAATTTACATACCTCTTGATCATGTAGAACACATTCGAGGGAGGTGGCTTCAGATTTATTTTGAAATTTAAGTTCGTACGATCTCACAACTTGGAGTTTCAAAGCCCAAGAAGTTTTCGATGGGTGCAAATCTTTCACTAAGCTCCAAATGGGTGCCATCTGAATTTTGAAAGATGACTGATGGTAGTGAGTTCCTAGGAGAGGTGAGAAATCTGCATTGTCGTTTGTCCTTAATTTATATATTTGGAGGGGCTCAAGTTGAGTAGTTGAAAAGAGGCATAGTTGGTGAATAACAATATTGGGTATTAATTGTCTTGGGGGTTACTTGTGAGGTGGCTGAGGAGTTTGAGAAAGTTAATATATAAGCAGGTGAATGTTGTTCTCAATATCTAAGGAAAACTGTATGTCTATTAATTAGGGATTTTCTTATAATTCAATATGGTCTTTTTTGTTGACATAGCAAGGTAAGATGAGGTGTATGGTTATTTTTGTATAATTAAATTACTTATTAGAGGGACAATGATTCATGGTGTTTTTTTTTTCCTTTTTGTAATGATAATTTGATGAAGGTTTATTGAAGGAAATTAAAATGATTAGCTTTAGTTTGTAATAATTAGTGATTTGGAGGTGAATGGTTGTTCTTTTTGTGTAATTGAATAGTAAATTTAGTAGAGGTTGTTTAATGATTTATGGTGGCAATTGGAGGCGAATGGTTAATTATTTATATGGTGACAATTGAAAGTGAATGATTAATTATTTATATTTATATTAATATTTGGGTGGAAAGGTTAAGAGACTAGATGTTTTGTTTATGTGCTGTTTTTTCAATAACAGCTAGTTAATTTATTATGGTTTTTTAGTAACTGCAGCTAGTTCAGATTTATTACTTTTAGTAACTGATATCGATTTTAACAATAAAAATTTAGAAGACAAAAGAATTTGTTAGAAAAAAGTTTCCAGAAAAGGAATAAGATTTTGTTATTATATAGTTATAGATTTTTTAAAAAATTAATTTTTTTGGTACAAAATTATTCCTTTTATTTTAATCACATTGTTCATTGTTGGACATTTCATTGGGCTACTTGAGGGGCCTTTCGGAGAATTAAGATTGGACCTCCCAATGGACCTTGAATTCTAACATTGAGTCCAATGTCATTCAACTCATTAACATTAAACTCACTCCACTATAGGATTAATGTTGCACTATCCATCTTAACCCATATTACAATCATATGGCTCCCGGTCATTATTTCTCATGTTTAAGATTCTCTTGCCCGTTAATTAATCAAGTCACTGAATGCTTTAATTAATTTAACATCTTAACCTTGGAGTAAGGACAACCTTTCTTTATCATCATACCGGAAACAAATTTCACTTGCAAAATTTAGTATGACGAACATTTAGAACCCACCAAGGGGATTATTCATGCAAGACTCTCCAAACACACGTTCCTCTGTATTAAATCTTAGCAACTGTCATATTCTCAATGTTGTCGCCAAAGATGCAAAGTATTGAGTCTCATTGACTCTCTACCCATAACAAATCAAAGCACCACGCACCAATTACACACAGTCCTATTTAAGGGACAGAGGTTTAGAAATAAATGACCACTGAGGTCTAATTCTTCATCCCATAAATCAGTACGGTAGAATTATCTCTCTTTAGGTCCCTTTCAATGCATCATCATGCACTAGAGTAATTCCTTGGTTAAGATAAGCCAATCTGGGATCTACACATCAATTGTTTACCAATGGGGTGTTCAAATCTCATCTATGTTATGAAGTTAGTACTTGTTACAAGAAACTGATAATGTGATCTTACTGTGAGTTATCCTACGGTGTAACTTGTACTATGATATTTGAACGGATTGCAATAAATATATAACATTCATATTATATAAAGCACAATGATAAAAAAAAAAATTCAGATAAAACTCAAGATTCAGTTTAGTTATACAAAGTAAAAGCATATTTTTTAGTATAACTCTAACAAAAAGGGAGGGAGGGAGAGAGAGAGAGAGAGAGAGAGAGAGAGCATTTTTTTTAGTGAGAAAACTGAAAATGATTGAGTAGTGGGTGATTATAGGGGTTTAATTAGGGAATGAAAGTAGGGTAATCAATAACTTATTTTTATTCTCATTACTGATCAGTAAATATTACCAATCATTATCAAAAGGAATGAGGATGGAATAATTCCCATTACCCACCTCTAATACTGCCAACCAAGCACCCCTAAGTGTATGGCAAAAATATTATGGAATATTCTACCGTAAAATTATTCATTTCTAAAAAATTTGTGGGTTTAAAAAGGACCATGTCAGATTTAGACATATTTTTTTTCAAAATTCGCACAAGTTGTAATTTCAAAAAATTTCGCTCCCAGGTACGTTATAATTTAGGCAAATGCATGTTATTTTAAGGCAAAATATGTGTTACAATCAGATTAAATGTTGTTTTTTACACATATTCATTTATTTTGTAAAATAAATATTTTTCATAAAATATAAGAGCAAAATGTATGTAATTATAAGAAAAAATATTTGTTTTTCATAAATATTTATTTATTTGTATAGAAATAATTATTTTTTCTTAAATATTATTTTTTCATAAATATTTATGAAAAATATATATATTTACTTATAGTAACACACATTGTGATCTTGTATTATACGAAAAATTATTTATTATATAAAAATAAATAAATATATATAAGAAGAACAACATTTCATAAGATTGTAACACACATTTGCTCTAATTGTAACACACATTTGCTCCACCGATCTCTACGTTCACATTTTGTAAACAATCCATATATGTACATTCAATACAAATTTCTTGAATGATCCTTATGTGTGCACCTTTATTGAACAGTTAGCCTGTTCAGGTGCACGACTCATAGAAATTCAATTAGTAGATTGAGAAGATGTAAATCCAATAATATATCATAAAACTATTTTGAAACCATGTTTTATCCATCTCAAAGCTCATTTTTTAATTGAATTTCTCTTGTAATATGCATTTATTCTCTTTAACTACATTTTGTGAAGAGACTCAATTGTTATTTTTACCAAAAAAAAAGTATTATGTGAATTATACACACAATAAATTTTATGGTGAACAACAATTTATTCAAGTATTGTACCGGTGCGATGCACGATAATTTTTTTAATATCGTATTAAAATATCCAAATAAAACATATGAATTGATTTATACATGAAATAAATTTGTATCATTCTAGCTACTTGAATTGCACTTTAATTTATAATATAATTAGATAGAAACTATAAACACATTAATCATAATAATGGAAGATATATAATATGTATCATGTATAATAACATCTTATACAAAATTTTATTTTTCTTGTTTATTTATAGCTAAGTCATTTTGTAAATGTTCTTTTTATATTTCTAGATTTAAAAATTTAAAACTCTTAAAATCATCAATATTCTTAAACACCTCTAGTAATACATAGTAGTCGAATACTTTTATAAATTAACTTTAAGAGATGCATTGCAGAAAGTAAACATTTAGGAGCCAATAGATAATCTTTCATTGGAACATAAATTAAAAAATATAGCTGTTTGTTTAAGCTTCATTTTGCAACTTCAGAAACTCATAAACTTTTATCATAACCAACTATCATTGAAAATTATATCTATACCTAGACACATCGCTTCTTAATCAATTATACATCTCTTTGGGCCACTCTTTATTGGAAATTTATCTATACAACTTCATCTCCTATCTTGATTGGGGGTGCATACGCAATCTTCAGTTGACACCTAAGAGAAACAAAATCTCACCATTAACTCATTAATACTTTTATTAAAATCATAAAAAAACAATTCAATTATAAACTAAGTTTAATACCTGATTTCATAATGAATCAAACCAACATTTCCTTTATTGGATGCACTAAATTATGTGTCTCGTGGGGGTGAGTAAAAGTTTGTCATGCTGGCGTACATACATAAATTTTAGAAATCCAAACCTCCAGTATTGAGATTTTTCAGGATTTGATACAATTTTGAACAATTTTTCCTAGGGTATTTGAGTGTTTTTTCAAGTGTTTTGTGAATTTGATATTGAATACTACAAACATATAAAGTGTTTTCCCCTTCTACAGCCATAAAATATTTTTAAATAAAAAGTATATCTTTATATATATGCATATGATATAAGATGTGAATTTTTTTTTTAAAAAAATAAAAAGGTAATTAAATGTATTTACGCTAGTGTGGTAAACTTCTACGTGCTCCGATGAGCCACGTTATTAGTTGCCGGCCGAAAATAAAAGAACATGTATCGAATTGAAATTTCATAAAATGTTGAGTTTTTTAATAATAATAATAATCGTGAAGACTAAGATTAAATTGAAAGTTGAGTACAAGGTGATGTATTTTTCATAGAATTAACTCCATTTTTTTTTAATTACACAACTATATTCCACGTCTTGATTACAAATATAATTTAACAATTTGTTTTTCATCAATTTTTTTTAAAAATATATTAGTAGGCATATAATTTTCATAATTATTTATATACTTAAATTATTTATATTTAATTTTTAAGTGAATAATAATAAAATAAAGAAAATAACTTAGAAAAAAATAGAAAATTTATTATTTATATTTTTATTGTCTTTGATCATTTTGAAATTTTATTCATAATTTAAATTTAAAAAAAACTATAATTATAATATAAATGTAGTCTCATTATTTTAATTGTAAAGAAATTATGTTAATTAATAATTGAATAATTAAATTTAAAAAAACTTTAATAAATATGATAATATATTGTGAAAGTATAATAAATCTGTTAATTAAATTTATTGACTCAATATTTTGATAGGTCACTAAAGCGAATTGTTAATTTGGTCAATAATTGTTAACTATGATATCAGAGTTGCCATATAATATTATAGTTTATTAGTTGTACATTAAAATTAAGCACAATCTTTTTTTTTTTTTCTGAAAAGTAGGGTATTAGCAAATTGAAGTTTATAGTTCAAATTTAAATTTTGAACTTGTCTACAGTTCAAATTTAAAATTTGAATTTATCACATGTATTTTGATAAATGATAGTCTTTTTATGAGACAATCAGTACAAAATTCTTAGTTACTTTTTATTTTTTAAATTAAACTTATTTTTTATATCATTAGAATTTACGATAAATAAACTAATAAAATTGATAAAATTTTGATTAAATAATATAAAAGAAAGTTATATTTGTTATTTTACAAAAAGATATAATATATATTTATTAAAAAAATTATGCATATTTATAAAATTTAATAAAGAACACTATACACCTTGTTTATTTAAAGTCACATTAACTTATGTCTTTTTTTTAACGTGTGATCTCGTATTATAGAAATTATTATGCATTAAATAAAATTAGCACATCGTCTTGTAATAAATATGTTTAATTAAAATAAATAAATGAGAAAGTTAGGCCAACATTTCATTAATGGCTCAATCTAAACCTAAAATTTCAGAAACCCACTTATCCACATTGTACCATCTATCATACTCTTGTTCTCTTCCTCAATCATTACCAGGGATTTTCAGCGGCCAGGCATCGCTGCCTCCTCCACCTCAACCGCTGCCTGCTCCTCCTCCCACGCCGGCGCCGCTCACGCCTGTGCGCTACATCAGACAGAGTCGCAGCCTCGCCTCAGCGCTGCCACACGCGACGCACCCCCTGCCGTCCACGGCCACGCCAACTGAAGGTATAATTGAATCTGATTATATTTTATTAGGGTTTCAAAATTATTTTTTTGCAAGTGTGGGCTCAACATTTTTTGCAAACGGGTTGCGATTTTGTGACTAAAAATTAGGCGCAATGGACAAAAAAGTAACAAAATTAAATTCGGATACGATGGTTTAAAGTTGACTGTTCACTCACTACGGTGGAAAGTGCAAGTCACGATATTACTGTTGAGCGAGTGACTGTTCACTAGCCAGCAAAATAATCGACCAATTGTATAATAATTGTTGCTTTTATATATTTATAGATAGATTATCACAGAAAACTTATCTTCTCCGTCTCTTTGGAAAAGAACCCCACACAATCATATCAAATTTAAAAACTTGATTTAAAATAAATTTCCCCAAACACAATTCAGCTCCCAAAATTCGTTGCCTTGCTGTTACTGCACCGCCGTGGCACCAGCGTCGCCATCACCACTCCCCTGTACACCGCTGCTGCTGAGGATCCTTGTCCAAGATGGCAGCAATGAGAGCCACAATTACCATGATGCTCGCTCGATCAATTTTCCGGTCACCGCCGCCACATTATTTTCAAGTCTTCCGCACCACGTCGCCGCTCAGCTGCCCCAGTGAGGTGCGGTTTCTGGCGCCGATTCGTAACTGTGGCGTGAGGTGCGATTCGACGAAATCGGGCGGCCAACAGAAGAAGTCTCCGGCTCGCTTGGCTGAGGTTCAGCGGCTTATATACGAGGCTGAGGAGGGGTATAAAGCCGCTGGAGGTGGAGCGGAGCCCATTCCTCAAATAACCCTAGGTACCATTTTGTAATATGTTCATTAACTGTTTTAATACCCTTGAAGGAAACAAAATGGATATTTTGTTTTTAGTTTTGTTCGTCGTGTTCGGAGCATATCTTGTTTGAGAAAATCGAGTTACTGTGATGTGTGCTTGAAGTTCCGGACTTATAATGCTTTACTGCAAATCTGTTGCAGTAGTTGCTTTGATTGGATTGCTATAATTCATTTATAGGCGGCTAAAGAAATGCATTCACTGAACTTTGTAGAACTGAAATAGAAGAGAGATTGAAAAACTACAGATATAAACTAAAGCCATTATGTATGTAATTAGCATTACTCAACTGTGTTTAGTAGTCACTTTCTTTTTCTTGTTGATGTACTCTTTGCTTTCCCTTTCCTTGTTAGAGGTCCAGTTTTTTGTAATCTTCTTCTGATGCCTAGTGGTTGAGGGACCATAATTGTTCATTGCCACCTTCTAATGTCCATATTTTGGCCTATTGCGAGGTCACCAACCGGTTTGTCAAGGGTAGTACCTGTTGTTCCAACATAAACCTAAAAATAAGAAAAAGATTCTGCGGATCATTTATTTCAACAAGATGCTTTGTCCAAGCAATGTCTCTTTATTACCAATATTGGATCTCTTTAGTAGTTTAATCAAAGAAGTTCTTTTCTTGATCAAAACATTTGTTGCAATATTATGGCATGAATAAACCCTCTAAAATTACTATTGGAGCCATAATGTGCTGTGATAACTTATGCTATTTGGCAATTTGTCACAGATAACCAAGCATTTACGACTATCTGTTTTTATATATGTATCTAGCCAATAAGTGCATGCTGGATAGGCCGCTATTTAGGCTTTTGAAGTAAACTACTGCTGCAATAATCTATGTATTTTTTAGTTGGCTTTCCTACTTCAAGGATAGAAAAATTCTTAGGGCACCTGCCCATATGTCTTATTTGTTTTTTTGCTTCACTTGGAGGTGATCTTTTTTTCAGTATCTTTTCATTGTGGTTAGAATTGAGGTGGGAGTTAGCGAACATCATAGTTTTGAAAGGCGCAAGAGGGGTCCTAATAACCGAGGTGCATGGTGTGCGCCTTAGGCGCGTCTCTTGTCCTTTTTTTACTAAACATTATTTTATATTCTTATAAGGTTATTACCATACTAACCTTCAAAACAAAGTTCAGTGCCACATAACATAATACTACCGAAAAGTCCACAAATAAACATTTGAACATAATGTATACATAAAATTAATATTACTGTTGTGAAGTGGACTTCATTATCACACAGAAACCATCAAACTTTAAAAAAATATAGCAGTTAAGCTTTTCATTGGTACTTGACTAATCCACATTCTCATTCAAGTCAAAGTCTTCATCATTACCAAATTTCAACACATCATCAATAAATTCCTCTTCCTCAAATTCATCTTTATCTTCATTTTCATCTCTAGGTCTAAAAGATGAGTCTTTTATATTTTATCCATTTGTTTTTCTTTACCTTTAGGTGGCTTGAACTACCTACACTAGATGATGATTTCTTCCTTCTAGTTCAATATGCGGGCTCATAAACTACAAGAGAATCACCAATCACACTCCAATCAAGGGAACTTGGTCTGCTTTCTTCTAAAACCCTACTTATTTGCTTAATCTAGTTTAAATGTTTTAATTCAGCCCTTGACAAATTTAAAAAAACCTTTAAGAGAATTGAAGGAGTAAAAGTGTCAGTAATTTCTAAAATTATGAGCGGAAATGTGCAAAAGTCACTGTAAAAAATGTTTTGACCAAGAGGCACACCTTGGTCGCATCACCCGAGGCGAAAAAGACTGCGCCTTCGAATCTTGCCTTAAAAAACTCCAGAAAGGTGCATACCCTTTAGCCTCAAGCGCCTTGCGTCTGAGGCACGCCTTTTAAAACTATCGCGAACATGGGTTCTGGATAGAAACAATGTGCGTTTTTGTACTGTGAATTTACAGCATTAATGGGGTTGTCATGTAGTTGTGATGCCTACATAATTGGTGTGAGTGAGTAGGCCATTTAGCTTTTAGTTTCTTCTCAACATTGTCAAATAGCTGAATACATTGGCATCTTTAACCTGCAGATCATGTTACTGTAAGCTATGCAAGAAGTGGTGGACCTGGTGGCCAAAATGTCAACAAAGGTTTGTGATGCCTCACATCATCCATGAGCAACTCCTCTAGTTGTTGAATATGCTGAGTCGATTTCTATTCCTGCAGTAAACACTAAGGTTGATATGCGATTTAATGTAAAAAATGCGCATTGGTTGAGTGAAAGGGTGAAGGAGAAGATTATGCAAATGGTGAGTAATCTTTATAATTTTTTGTTTTGCATATATTTTAAGGATGAAGTCTTGTTCAAATTCCTGAATTCTGTCATTTTTAATAATTTACACAGTTGCTCTGTCTTATTCTATGTTGTGTTGTAATGTTTGTCAAGGAACTAAGACAGTAAGACTATACATTTACCAACAAATTTTTAGTCTATGAGTAAGTTTACCAAGACTGAAGAATGTTCTTGTGACTTATATTCAATATTGGGTATATAACTGTGATTCAAATCCAGAGTTAATCGTACTCTGACAACTTTATGTATGCAGAGTTTGGTTTTTTGGGAGTGATGGTGTAAAAGTTGTTAGAAGTCACCCTTACGTCCGATACAATTTCTCTCTAGTTTAGGTCATTGATATATTTTATTAGGTGAAGTCAGAGAACTAGATGTTTCTGGACTTATATTCAATATTGGGTATATGACAGTGATTTCAAATCCAGAGTTAATTGTACTCTGACAACTTTATGTATGCAGAGTTTGGTTTTTTTGGGAGTGATGGTGTAAAAGTTTTTAGAAGTCACCCTTACGTCCGATACAATTTCTCTGTGGTTTAGGTCATTGATATATTTTATTAGGTGAAGTCAGAGAACAAGATGTTTCTGGTCTATGGCAAAGCAAAAGCTTGTGGCCATTTAATGCAATATTGGAGCTTCCCTTGTGAACAGTAATCATCATTTGATTTCCTCCATAGTCATGGATTAAGGCTCAGACAACAATATGCGCTAAAATATAGTTAGTTTTCTTTCTATGCTGACCTACTATTTAAAATAGGTTATTTTCTTTATTATTGACTCTATATGTATGGCTCTTTTCTTTCATTTCGGTTTCTCCAGCTATGTCCATAGTGGAACTAAGTTTTTGATGAAGTCCGTACACTTATCCACTTCACATTAAGTAAAGAGACTCTCAGATACCTTTGATCAGATCCCTAACCCTGAATAACTGAATTTATTGGGCTAAAAGAAGCACTTCTTTACCCTTTTCAGGATTTGATAATTTGAGTTTTTATTTTTTTGTGTGTCATATTTATCTATACCAAGAGTTCATCTCAGTTATCTTCTGCTACATAACAATGCACAAACTCTTGTGGCATTTATTTGATTCTATTTTAATTTGCATTGTTGTTGGCAGGAGAAGAACCGGATCAATAGAGATGGAGAAATTGTGATATCTTCAACGAAGACCAGAACTCAAAAGTGAGAATTCCTTGCTGTTCTATTTTGATCTCTCTTTTCTGTCGTTGCTAAAGCAACTTTTTTACATGATATTTTTATGTTTAGGGGTAACATTGAAGATGCTTTGGCAAAATTACAGGTAACCACTTGCTAGAACTGGTTGCAGGCTTACGTAGAAACATAAAGCTACTCTGTCATTGTTTTCCGTTTCATTTATTATTTTTGAATGAATGACGCAGGCCATCATTGATGCTGCTTCATTTGTTCCCCCACCTCCTTCAGAAGAGACGATAAAAAAGATAGCGAGATTGTTAGTAATTCATCCTTTTTCCAAAATGCAATTTTTTGTTCATGTAATTCCCCTTCCCCCACCCCCTATTTTATGTTACTCGTCCCTCTGGGCTATATATTTTACATCTTTCCTCTTTGAATGAAAAATAGGAGTAAAATCATTTTGCCACCAATACTATACACCTTCTATCGAATTGGTACTGGTACTTCTTTTTTTGCCTTAAGTGCATCCTTGACTACTTGGGTTTCACCAATTGCAACTTATACTTTGTATAGTTGTTTTTCCGGCTAAAAGTAGAACATGTGATTTGCATGCCTGCACTTTTCTACCATGGTTGATTGGGAATTTGACATCCATACCTAGCTTCATTGCACCATTTTTCTAAATTCTTTGATATAATCAATACGCATCCTGCACATAAAGCACAGCATCTTTATTCATCATCAAATAATTTTATTGTCTTTGCATTTGATCTTCATTAGATGGATTACCCTAAGAAATAGGCATTCGAATCACATGTTTGACTTTTGGCCAGAAAAACCTCTAAATTGAAGTACAGATTGCAACTGGTCAAATTCTGAGTAGTAGAGTATGCAATAGGGAAAAAAAAAGAACAATTTGTACAGATACCAGTTTGATAAATGGGGTATAGTGCAGTTGGAGAAATGATATGAACCCAAAAATTGCTATTAATAGGCAGTTCAAGTTATGTTTCACCTCCTATCTGTTCATTCCATGTGGGATCTCCTATCGTTTTTAGGATCCATGAACGTAGTAACTAACATTTTACTTTCTCTTTACGAAGGTCGTCTGCTGCGGAGCATAAACGGCTGGACAACAAGAAATCTCATTCACAAAAGAAAGCTTTTCGAAGAAGTCGTGATAGTTGGGACTGATCGTTGGAAGTGCGAAGGACTGTTCTGTTACACTTGTCAGATTCGCCGCGTAGGCTGACAATTAGATTCTTGCAAAGCATTTCGGATGTTTTATACGAAAATTCCATCAAACTGCGAACCACTATTTCCAGCTCGTATGTACAGTTAATGAGTTGCTGCTGACGGAACGCCAACCAGTGCACATCCTATACTTCAGAAAACAAATTCTAAACATCTCGAGTATTGACCTAACAGTCATTGATTATACCTCATAAATTTGCTTAGCTATTTTGATTTTTGAGATATGGGACTTTTCTTTGTTAATCTTTGCTTTGTAACTATTATTTTTCTTTTAATTGTATCCTCCATCCCATGGAAATTTGCACCATTGAATTTTTATGCTTTTTAAAAAATTTGAGTTTTTTTAAATAAAATAGTGGCATATGAGTATATATGTTTATAGTCATGTGAGTGTACACGTAAATTAATTTTTTTTTTTAGTAGTATGCAAATTTGTGTGGAACGTCTAAATAAAAAAATGCACAAATTTCTGTGGGTTAGAGAGAATATATTTACCGATGCTTCATGTTTGAATACAAAAAAAAAAATTTGAAGTAAACAAATTAAAATAACGAAAGCTAATTATACATCAGAGAATCTGTTAAAGGCAATAACATGTTCAGTATTTAGGGTTATAAAGTAGTCCTCAATAATACCCATAGCTAAAAAGAAAAAGACATTACTCAAAATAATAAATTTATAACCAAAATTTTTCCATCCGTGTATAAAACTTTGGAGTTGTGGTTTTTTATTTTTTATTTTTGGCGGAGAGTAGTTGTAGTCAGTCACACTCCTATACAAATACAAATGAGTTGGGTCAAATTTTCATTTTAAAATGAAGAGTTTAATACATTCAAATTTTAGAAGTGAATTAGAGCATGGATGTAACACAATCAAATTGTGTAGCAGTTGCCAGAATGTCAATGTACCAACAATTCATGAAGAAAAATGAGTTGAAAATCATGATCATGGAAGAGGCTACCATTTCCGATGTGAAAACAAAGAGAAGTTCGCTTAAAATCATTGCTGCAAAACCGCCCTTAAATCGATGGAAACCATGAAGTTATGAGCTCCGTTAAATAAGTTTCATAGTATGAACTTAATAACATTAAATATATTTATTAATAGCATTGCATGCATTCACCGATAGGTAGAAATGTAAACTTTAAATCATAGTATAAAATGTTACAGTATTAGTAAATACATATAATGGTGGGTTTGGTATTCACGTTTCCAACTATTGTGTATTGATCCCTCTAAACAAAGCAGTTCTAAGAATGGGATCAATACTCTAAGCAAAATACAGAAAAGATTCCTACTACAACACTAGGGAAATTTAAGGTTTCAGAGTGTTGTTCAAAGTGCGCTTTGAGTACTTGGAATCTTGAGAATTCTTCACTTGGAAATTTCTCGTAACCTTGAATGGGGGCAAGGTCTTCTATATTTATATGGAGGTTTGAAATAGATTCGTTGGAGGAGATCCGTTTCAAACCTTCCTATTTTGGGTAGGTGCAGGTTTGGTTGTCCTTGTCTGACAAAACTCATACCTAGTATGGCAAAGATATGATCCGCCGCCTGCACCTCTAAGAAGCATTAAATGCGCTCAGTCTCCGTACATACGTGTCGCCTTCTAACTGGTCGTTTGTTCAACGGTTAGTTTGTCGGCATTGACTTTACTGATCCTCGTACATTTATAACTTTGAGTCCCTCGTTCTTTACTCAGAATAAATGTTTCTCTTATGTTGGAGACTCTGACATTTCTTCTGCTTCTTCAGACTTCCATTCGCACGTGTAACCTTTGGGTCTCAGGACTTACAAGTATCAGATTAACTGATACTAGGCCCAAGTCAGGACTTATGAACATCTGAAGGACGTTCAGCCTGATCAAGGTTACTTGTGCCCTCACTGATAGAGACTTCCCTGAGCATGCTTAGTCTACTCAGTTTTGTCAGGATCAGTGGTCTTCTTCAGGATGGCTTATACTCAGCTTCAGGACTCTTTCTAGGTTTTTCAGGTTGCAGCTTCAGGTTGATCATCTTCAGGACAATCAATACCTTTAGGACTGGATATGCTTCAGACTTCAGACTTCTGGGACGTCACCATCAGTCTTCATTCTTCAGCATGTTCCCCCTGAACTGAATACCTGTGAATAGAAAAAACTATTCTAACCTAACAATCCTGAAACCATCATCCTGATGAACTATACTTAGGCAAATTCATCAAAGGGTTTTAAGATCTAATCAAAATACTCAGATTGTCCCAACAGCAAATACATCTAATAATATAAATTTCATATGACGAACAAGTTTCACAGAAGATCTTCGCAACAAATTGAACGTCCTCCTATACTTATACTGGTTTGTTATCTTTCAAATATTTATTCAATCAGTTCAATGACACTTTTTTGTTCAAAGGTAAAAAGTTGTTCTACACATTTTCTTTTAAAGAAAATAGTACTATTTAATTTGGAGCTAGTTGTTGAGATATGATAGAAAAGTAAAAGTATAGAGGGAGTAGGATAAATGTAGATGAGAAATATTTTTTGAATATATATAGTGAGTGACAAATGTTGTCGGTCGTTTTTTGGATAGTGGAATTCGTGTGTGGCGTGAGTTGGCGAACGACCTCAACAATTACAGGAGAAATAATGCAAAAATAATTAGACTCGCAGATTTGGGGAGAATACTCCCTCTTTTGATATTTATCTCTCTAATTTTATATGTGTGTTTCATTCAATACAAGATCTTAAGATGCACCATAAGCATATACTGCCTAGTCTAAGGCCTATATTCAACTTTTGTAGGTTCGGAACCAATCAGGGATTGTCATGTGGCTTCATATCATATTTCATCCTTAAATGACAGCATAATCTTACTCCTAATCCCTCTGACTCAAGGATTGCTTCCTCCACTACGCACAGATATGATGTCCTATTGTATCTCACAATTCCCATTGGAGATTCGCTCTTCTTGCTTCCCGGCCATGTCCATGAAAGCTTTGGCTCTTCAGTGATCGACCGTGTTTCTGTTCTTCTCAGCCGCGTGCGCCCTCCAAGTTTCCTCGACCTCTTTCACCCTTCTTGGCTCTTAGCTGTTTCTTGGCCCTCTCCGTGGGATCGCCTTGCTCGGCCTTGTCTGGGTCTTTTCCCCAAAATGAGTATGCAACATACAAGTGTACGTGGTCGTTATTGTGTTTGGCAAGGACTAAGTTAAAATATCGAACCAAGGGAAACAATGTTTGAAAAGGAAGATTTTGATGTTTAGCAAGGTGATTATCTAAAATATGTAAAGACAAAGGCTTTGGGTGCTAACTACTATTTGCAAGAATTCTAAACGACTAACTATCACCTTTTCAAGAGCAAGTGTTGGTAGTGTGCATTGGAGTACTTCAATTATGAGTTCATTTAACAACTTACAATTCCTAGCATGCATAAGTATCACTAGAGGTACTAATCAAGCCATAAGACTCTATCAAATGCTAAAGTCCTAACTTAAACACCTAATACTTCTAATTGAGTAGTTCTAGGCTCCTAGCAATTCTCATTGACTTAGAAACCACAACACAAACATTTGGTGTGCACAATTATCAGTTAAGAACATCATTGAAATAACTCAATACTCATATGTTGCTAACTCAACTAAGCTCAAAATATCCAAATGCTTACACCAATAGTTCAATCAAACATCAATATAGAGAATCAATACATCAAGTTAACTTATACATGCATTGGAATTACAAACAATTAAACTACACCATAATCTCCATAGCCCCAATACAAAAAGGGATTATCCCATGGCTAATTGAGAAGAACAATCAATAATTAAGCTAATATCAATCATAACTAGGACAAAAATAGCAAAGTTACAAGAAAGCTTACCAATGTTGGATGAATTTGAATTATAAGCAAAATACCTTCAAGTACCAAAATATAATCAGTAGCTCGAAATGTGAAATCCTACCGTACAATCGTAGATAATCTCGTGGAGAATCTAATGAAACAAACGGATCAAAAATCTATCGGATAGATCAAAAGTAATTGAAAGATTAAGTAGTAGAATTAAAATTAAACCCACTAGTAACTTCCCTCTAACCTCTCTAATCTAAGAATGAATCTAAGCTAAAAATTATGAAAAGTTTCTTCAAAATCTGAATAAAGGGTTATTTATAGGTGCCAAAACGTTATGAATTGATTGTCCCTCATTAAATGGATGGAATGACAAAATTGCCCTAAAAAATGCACTTCCGGAGGTCCTGCTCGAGCAGGCGCTCGAGCTAAGTTGAACAGACGTTCAGGCAAGGCCAAACCGAGCACCCATGACTTCCTATGGGCAGAGCGAAATCCACTCGAGCACAGTGTATGTGCCACTTGACCAAACTTGTTTTCTTCATATCTTGAACTCTAGAACTCTAGAACTCCTATTGACTTGATTCTTTTTGCATTGCGACCCTCTCTTCAAGCTCTTTCACTTGGTATATCATTTGCACCATTTGGATTGATTTAATAAATCTGAAATTTATCAAACTTGCTCGTTTCTTCACCTTTTTGCCTCATTTTTCCTACAAATGCACAACTCTTTGCAAAATAGGTCAAAAATCAATTATATAGAAATTAGTATCATAAATGCAATCAAAATAACCAAAAATCATATCAAAATGAGCATGAAGTTGATGCAAATATGACTGTAATCATCCCCCCCAAACTAGAATATTGCTCGTTCTCGAGCAATGAAACGACAAAACAAGGGGAATAATTGCATCGAAACGTGATCCTCACCTTGCTCAATGTCATGAAACACTATCCAAATCAATGCTCAATATCACATGCAAAATATGTCAACTTATCAACCATCAATCAAGAGTCAATGAACATAAGATCAAATCCACTTGTCACAATCCTCTCGGGTGTGTTTCACTCGACACTCAAGTGTTTAGGCTATGATAAATCACTCAATGTCACTCTCAACACAAAGTACTACCATAGGCTTGTCAATTGTCTCTTCAAGCTCTATCACATGGTATATCATTTGCACCATTTGGATTGATTTAATAAATCGGAAATTTATCAAACTTGCGACCCTCTCTTCAAGCTCTTTCACATGGTATATCATTTGCACCATTTAGATTGATTTAATAAATGTGAAATTTATCAAACTTGCTCATTTCTTCAACTTTTTGCCTCATTTTTCCTACAAATGCACAACTTTTTGCAAAATAAGTCAATAATCAATTATATAGCAATTAGTATCATAAATGCAATCAAAATAACCAAAAATCATATCAAAATGAGCATGAATTTAATGCAAATATGACCCTAATCAAAAACTTTTTTAAAAGTTAATTTAATGCTAATTGTATTTATATATTTTCATTCATATCATTCCATATATTTATATTTTTTTATATTTATTAAACTGACATACCATGTAGAATTAATAAAAATTCACATTCATGAGCGAGTCTCCTGTAAATTCACGTGAATTCATTTTTTTTTCCAAATATCATTATCATATAGGTCAAACCATTCCGTAGCCTTTGCCTCACGCCTCCACCACCTCACTCTCATGTTCCTCGACCTCCCTTCACTGTCTCCACCCGAATCGAATCACTCTGTCGCCTTCGCCTTACCCCCAAATCCATCGCCTCCACCTCCCATCTCCGCCGCTGCCGAATCGAACCCACTCCACCGCCACCGCCACCGCCTTTGCCTCCGCCCCTCATCGTCGTCTAAGAGAGAGAGAGAGAGATTTGAGCGTGTTATTCTACAGATAGAGAGACCAGAGATGAGTGTTTATATGATATAGAGTGATTTGAGCGTGTGTTTTTAAATCAAAGGTGACGGGAAAATTGATTATTGTGATGTGAAATCGGTGTGTTTTCCCTCTAAATATAATGTATTTATCTCTAATTGATTATTTTAATTATATTCTAAAATTTCATTATTATTTATTAAAAGGGAAAATTACAAAACATGACCACTTATAATAGCATATTTACAAGGAACATCCTAAAAAACCCATGTTACAAGGAAGATCAAAAGTGGCCCCACATCCCAAAAGAGCTGCTGATAGCAAAATAACCCCACATTTATATTTTTTTTTATTTCTTTTTATTATTTTGAATTTTTGAATTCAAATTTAATTTAATTTAATTTTTATAGAATTTTTATTATTTGAACGCAAATCAGGCACGACTCACAAGCTTCTGAACCTTGAATTTAGGCATTGTTAGTTTTTATAGAATCTTTATTTATTTATTTTTTACTATTTCCACTTATTTTGCTTTCTATCAAATTGAATTCATTTTTTTGTAAAAGTTTAACTTTATTTTCTTTTTTTTTTAATTCAAAATTATATATTTAATTTGATTTGATTATATTTAAATTTCAATATTATATATTTGGTTATATTTTATTATATTCGAATTTCAATTTTATATATTTTATTTCATTTTTTAATATTTAATAATATTTAATTTAAATATTATATTTTTTTAATATATTCATATATTCAATAATATATTCAAATATGTATTTTTTTTATTCTAAATATATTTTTTATATTTCTGAATATGTTTTTTATATGCAATTTTTATTTTCTGCATATAAAATTAAAGAATCTGAATATATAAAGAAATTTTGTAAATTTCTCCCAAATTATAATTCTAATGGAGATTAGGTTCCAAATTATATTTCAAAGCATTAGACCAGGTTTATCAGCGCCTATTTGCATGCGGTCGCAGCAACAGACAAAAAAAAAAAAATTCAAAAAGAAAAATGGAAACTAATCCGGTCGCCGACCCAGGCTGTGACACAGCGCAAGTACACAAATTTGGGGGGCCAATCAACTGACGACACATGTCAACTTTTGATTGGTTCCCCATATTTTATAGATAATCTTATTTATCTTAAAAATTATTAATTAAAAAAAATAAAAAATATACCAAAATTCGTATTTTTTCATTCTCTATAAATAGAGACCACTCTTGATATATTTTGGAGCACATTAAAAATCACTCCTTTTTTTCCTCATAATTTCTCTTCATCTTCAATGGCAGATCCAAATAATCCATATTTTTTTAATTCTGAAGAGAATCCCAACTCCCAAAATTATCCAAACACTCAAAATTATTCAAACTCCCAAAACTTTCTAGATTTTGAAAGCTATTCGAATTCCCAGATTTCTCCAAATCCCAATCAAGTTCCTACATCTTCAAACATCCAAAACTTCCATAACATCTCTCGAAATTTATTTGAAGATGTTCAGCAAAAAAATACAGGTTCTCAGAAACGTGTAAATTCTATTCCATGGGGTTTGAAAGAAGATGAAACTCTCATTTCGAGTTACATTTTCGTCAGCGAAGATAGCGTGCGTGGAAAAAATAAAAAAAATACTCTAATTTGGGGACGTGTGGCAAAAATGTTCGAAGTAGCTCGGGTAGAAAATCCACAAGAAATACACAAAAGAAACGTGGATTCACTGAAAGGTCGTTACAGACGTCTGAACGAAACTGCGAACAAGTGGATTGCTGCTTACAATGAAGCATATAAAATGAAAAGGAGCGGAATGAGCGACAAAGATGTAGAGACAACTGCTCACACTATTTATGAGGCAAGTAATAAAGCTAAGTTTCTCGATTTACATGTATTTCAAAAATTTATGATGAACCATCCAAAGTGGGAGTTGAATCTGAGTCGTGACAAAACACGTGGTCATCCTGAGGATGAAGAGAGTTATGAAGAAAGTGGTGGTAGTACAAAAAGATCGAAGACAAGTGAAGATGGGCTACATTCATCTCAAGAAACTCCAATCAGCAATTCTTCGTCGATTCCTCGTCCTGAAGGTAGAGAAGCAGCTAAAAAAAAAGGAAAAGGAAAAGGTAAAGTGTCACAATCTTCTTCCATTTCTGATGATTTTACTACAGAACTTAAAGCAATGAGGTTCTCCAGAAAGGAAGAACTTGATATTGTGGTCAAACTGAACAAAGATAAAACACGTGAAAAAAAAGAAATCAAGAGTATGGAGATCAATGCTATGTTGCTGAACACATTATTGGCAAAAACCCACTTATCGCCGGAAGATGAAGAGATGAAACGTCGTCTAATGGCAATTGTATTTGGAAATTAATTGTTGTTTATTTTTTTGTAATTTAAATTCGTGTCTTTTTAGTTATTGTCATTGTACGAACTTTAATTGTTTGAATTGTGTGTATCTTTAGTTGTTTGAATTATGTAACTTTATGTTGTTTGAATTATGTAATTTTATCTTTAATTTGTATATCTTTAATTTGTTTACTTTAGTTGTTTCAATTTAAATTTATGTACTCTCTTTTGAATATATTTCGGAACTTTTGCAACATGAATGACTAAGAGTATTTTGGAGCTATCCTATAAGTTAAAAAGTACAAATAATGACATGAATTCACATGCATTACAAAAAGCTTTAATTATTGTCCTACAAATAATGTCTTGTCTTACCACTCACATATCTTGTCTTACAACTCACATGGCTTGTCTTACAACTCACATGGCTTGTCTTCATAATTCACACTTTTGTACTCCTATAAATCATTATCATACGCATAGCAAAACTTACAACATAGCCTACTCATTTTCTTCCTCCTTCTTTTTCTACTTCTTCTTCAGTCTTTCAATTTCTCTCAAAAAATGTCTTCAAGCTCAAGTTCTGATACTACCAATTTGTTTAATTTTGATGAATGGGAAATAGACTTCCTTCAACAAAATCGTATTATTGATCGTATGATTGATAATGTGATTGCTAGTACTCATCATACTCTTCCCACTCCTAGAGCTAGAAGGACGGTTATTGATAGGCGACGTGAGGAAGGTCACGATCATTTGTTCAATGACTACTTTTCTGATAACCCAACATATCCTGCAAATATTTTTCGACAGCGATTTCGAATGCATAAGCATGTTTTTCTTCGCATAGTGAATGAAATCACTACTAACGATGAATATTTTCAACAAAAGCGCAATAATGCAGGTACACTAGGTCTTTCACCATTACAGAAATGTACTGCTGCCATGCGGGTGTTGGCCTATGGTACATCAGCTGATGCAGTCGATGAGTACCTTCGAATGAGCAAAGCAGTGACAAGAAAATCTCTTTTGAAATTCGTAGAAGGCATTATTTCCTACTTCGGCTTGCAGTATCTTAGAAAGCCTAATGAACAAGATTTGGCTAGATTACTCTATGTCGGAGAACAGCGTGGGTTTCCTGACATGATCGGAAGTATTGATTGCATGCACTGGGAATGGAAAAATTATCCTACCGCATGGGCTGGACAATATGCTGGAAGGAGCGGAAAAACGACACTCATTTTGGAAGTTGTTGCTTCATATGATTTGTGGATATGGCACGCATTCTTTGGAACACCAGGTACGTGCAATGATATCAATGTACTTCACCGATCTCCTATTTTCCAGGATATTTTGGAAGGTAGAGCACCATAAATTAATTACATAGTGAATGGTCATGAATATAATATGGGCTATTATCTCACTGATGGAATATATCCAAGATGGGCTGCATTTGTTAAATCAATTATTGCTCCTGTGATCGAGAAGCACAAGATGTTTGCAAAACAACAAGAGGCTGCAAGAAAAGATGTTGAACGAGCATTTGGGGTTCTACAGGCTCGCTTCGCATTCATCAAACGTCCATGTCTTCTTTGGGATAGTGATATAATCGGAAAGATTATGATTGCTTGTATTATCATGCATAATATGATAGTAGAAGATGAAAGAGACACATATCAGAACTACTATGATACCACAGAATTTGAAAGCAATCAACCCACAAATACAACAGCTGCGGAAGAAGAAGATAATGAAATACCTTACTCATGTGAGAGGTCAAAATTAGCCTCATATATGATTAACATGGAACAACTTCGCAATAGGCAAGCTCATCAAAATCTTAAGAATGATTTGATTGAGCACATTTGGCAAAAATTTGGTGATTGCAATTGAATCAAGTTTGTAATTTTCATCTTATTTATTTGTAATTTTCATCTTATGCATTTTTAGTTTTATTTTCATTATGTTCCAAATGAATCAAGTTTTAATTTTAATTTTGTGTGGTAATTTTTTTTCATGTTAATTAGAAATTATTAGTAAAAAATATTTTTTATTAATTAATTTTAAAATAAAAAATAATTATTGATAATATATAATAAATAAAATAATAAAATAATATAATATTAGTTAACGTAGGTTGTGTGGGTTGCTGATAAAAGTAAGATAAATAGATGTATGGTAGGTTGTGTAGATGGATGAGAGAGAAATAATATTTAATTGAGGGATCTGGGTTGTGTGGGTTGCTGATAAACCTGGTCTTAAAATTACAATTCAAATGGAGGTACATTTTCCAAAATTAAAACACTAATCACCAAATTTTTAACAGAATCTTAATTTCAAGAATCAACAATTTTAAAAATTCTGTTAGATTTTTAAAAAAACCACAAAAAAACTAAAATCTGCAGAAATCTAAAAACATGAACCACAAGACGATTCTGGAAAATCTAATAGATTTTGTTATTAATCGATTGTAAAATCTATTAACAATTTCTGAAAACAAGAACCACAAGTCATTTAAAAAAAAAATTGATTATCCCAAATCTGAGAAAATAAAAAGAACAAGAACCACAATCCCCAAAAATTTTGAGAAAATCTTGAAAATTCCCAAAATTAGATTATCCCCAAATCTGAAACAAAATTGTAAAAATTCCCAAAAACCTGAAAATAAAAAAAAAAACCAAAATATTATAATATTCGGTGGCTGTCGAGTGAGGAAGGCGGTGGAGTGCCACAGAGGGAGGCGGGAGATCGGATCGACTGCCAAATCGTATCGATGGTCGAATTAACGGTCGGTGTTGCCGCGCCTTAGTCGGATCAGACCATGTGACGGCGATGTCTTTGACCTGAAATGGAGAGAGAGAGAGAGAGGAGTGGTCAGGCGGCCGCCATCTGGTTGTGGGTGTCGCCGGTGGGGGTGGGTTGGGAGAAAAGAAATGTTTTTTGAAATGGGTGCTACGAAATAGTGGGGGGAGTGGTTTAATATGCAGAGGAGAGAGAGAGAGGAGAGAGAGAATGTGATATCTGACATGGGAGAGTGAGAGTGGGGTCCATTTTTTATGTTATTGGTAATATATGATTCATTTTGTGATCCTCCCGGAAACATAAGATTTTTGGTATTTCTCTATATAATAACACTATCTTAAATGACCTTGTATGTAACTTACCTTTTATTAAATTATGTTATAAAATTAGTTTATATCCCAAGTTCTAATAAATTCTTTAAATTACGTGATATGTCAGTTGCATATAATACGGATTTGAGGCACACTCCTGTGAAAGGTTTCACGATATGAAACATACTAAAATTAGTAAAATTAAACAAACAAAAAAAGACTATACGGACTATACGGATCCGCGTCTAACCCCACCGAGTAGGGATGACAAATGGAGCGGGTCGGGGCGGATACTAGAAGATCCAAATCCGCTCCACTCTATATGCGGGTCAGGTCGGATCGATCCGTTACGGATCACGGGACAGATCGATCCATTCTAAATTAAAATTTTATAATATATAATATATTCTTACATATTTAAAGTAAATTTAAGGTCTTCATTAAAAAAATAAATTTATTATATTAAAAATATAATATACGAATTTATTTTTATCTTTAAATATGTTGATATCAATTAAAATTTATAGTTAAAACATCATAATATATTTCATATCATGTTTTATTAGTATATATTGATCTAAAATATATTTGTTAAATTAATTTATTATTATTTATACTATATATATACTAATAAATAATAATATTTTTTAATAAATACCATATATATTCAATTTTTAATAATATAAACCGATCAAAATGGGTCGGGGCAGGGCGATAATGATATCTATACCCGCTTCGCCCCGCTACGAATCGCGGGGCGGGACGATCCATACTGTACGGGTTCAGATCGGAGCAGGTCGGACCAAACCAAATTGCCATCCCTACCAGCGAGAGCTGGAACCCGACTCACAGAATAAAAAATGGACTGAAACTAATTCAACTCAATGGCAATTCCCATTTAATTGAGGTGACAATAGCCCATTTTGGACCCACCCTGATGGAAATGATTGTATATTTTTTTAATTTATATGACATGTAGAAAAAATACTCATAAATATTTATTCTATAGTAACATACTTTGTTCTAATTAGTAACACAAATTCGTTCTTCAGTTTGTGTTATTATATGGACAAATGTATGTTAGTACATGAATAAATGTGTTTATTATAAGAATAAATATGTGTTTTTTAATTTAATCATTATCTCTTTAAATCTAGGTGTATTGATTTATTTATTAACACACTTTTTACTATTTTATATGTGTTATTATATAAAAAATAATTATTTCTATAGAAATAAATAAATATTTATGAAAAACTAATATTTTTCTTATAGTAACACACATTTTGCTCTTACACTATGTTAAAAACTATTTATTCTATAAAAATAAATGAATATATGTAAAATAACAACATTTCATAAGATAGTAACACACATTTACTCCTCAATTTTTGTTACTATATGAGCAAATGTGTGTTACTATATGAGCAAATGAGTGTTACTATATAGACGAATGCGTGTTACTGTAAGATAAAATCTACTTTTACAAGAATAAATATGTGTTTTTTAATTTAATCATCATCCCTTTAAATCTAGTTATATATTGATTCATATATTAACATTTTTTTTACTATTTTATATGTGTTATTGTCTCATAAAATAGTCATTTCAATACAAATAAATATATAATTATGAAAAACTAATATTTTTTTCTTATAGTAACATACATTTTGCTCTAATACTATGTGAAATAAACTATTTATTCTCTAAAAATAAATTAATATATGTAAAATAATAACATTTCATAAGATAGTAACACACATTTGCTCTAATAGTAACATATATTTGCTCCCCAATTTGTATTACTAAATGTGCAAACATGTGTTACAGTAGGGTAATTTGTATTTTTCATAAGAACAAATATGTGTTTCTTAATTTAATCGTCATCTCTTAAAAGCTAGATATATTGATTAATGTAATAACACACTTTTTTTATTATTTTATATGTGTTATTATAAAATAAAATAATTATTTATATACATATAAATATATACTTATGAAAAAATAATATTTTTTCTTATAATAACACAAATTTTGCTCACAATTGGTATGATTGTAACACACAATTTATCTTAAAATAATATGCATTTACCTAAAATGTAATATACCTGAGAGCGAAAAATTTAAAATTGTGCTTACGTGAGAATTTAAAAAAATTACCTAAATTTGACCCGACCCGAATATAAATTCTCGAATTTTATATATATATATATATATATATATATATTATATTTCACACCATAAAATATTTAATATAAATTTTTGTTTTAAGGATTTTGCGACTTTCAGCAGAGTCGAGGCCGTTATCCCAAAACTTTGACCCACCCCCACATACTGCGGATAATAAACTCCGCCTGCAAATATCCCAAGAAACGAAAATGGCGGCAGCTTCACAGTTAACCCTTTTGTCCCCGAAGCCTCGCGCCCTCCATGCTTGCTCTTGTTCCACCACTAACGCCGCCCCTTTCGCCACCTTCAAGAAGAAAGTACTGGGCGTCGCCGCCGGGATTTTGGCCGCTACGGCGGTGGCCGCCGCCACTCCTTTGGAGGCCGACGCCACGCGGATTGAGTACTACGCCACCTTTTCAGAGCCTCCTTGTGAGCTCAATTTTGTGAAATCGGGGCTCGGATACTGCGACGTCGTTGTGGGCTCTGGGGAGGAGGTTCCTTTCGCTGAGCTTATTAATGTTAGTTTCCTAATTCTTCTTGCCCTAATTTAATTTAATTTAATTTAAAAAAGATGGCGATTCGATGATTCAATTGTATAAAAGTTTTATCCAAGGAATTAATGTAAAGAATTTTTTATCTGATTCATTTGTATAGAAGTTTTGAATAAGGAATTAATGGTAAAAAAAAATGGATTGATGGGTGTTAATGGTACAATGTATCGATTTTCCATTACAAAATTAATTATTTATTATAATCTGATCTAATTTCGTAAGATGGCGGGGCAGTAGGCTAATCCTTCAAACATATTGTTTATTTGATCCAAAAAAAAAAAGAAGTTGTTATTTATGTTGCAGAGTCTAAGGGCTCATTTGGTTCGTAAGATAAAAGTATCTATCCGCAAAAAACATGCAATTGACAGGATGAATTGTTGGATGTAGGTTCATTACACAGCAAGATTTGCTGATGGGATTGTATTTGATAGTTCTTATAAACGAGGCAGGCCCCTTACAATGCGCCTTGGCATGGGTAAGGTAATTTACTCCCAATTTCTCATCCTTGCATTATTCATTTATTATTATTATAAGCACAAGGACTTGTACTTCAATTTGGATGCAAGTGGCGTTTTGAAGTGTGATTGGAAAATCAGAATCACTTTTTTATACTTAAAAAAAAGTGATTCTGGACACTCCCATTGTATTTTTAAACAGGGCCTTAATCCCTAATAGATTCTTTGTTTGGTTATTAATGTTTGCTATCTTAAAGATTAGTGTCATAGGATGTGGGAATTTGTATTCTGCTCTCACCGTCCTAGAATTTCTTTTATAGAGAGGGGGCACAATTTTTATGAAAAGAGAGTGTAGGGTCAAAAAAAGGAGGAGTATTTTTGGGAGTTTAATATTGGGTTTGTGAGAAATATTATATTTGTGGATTATTTCTTCTTTTTTTAAGTTTGAAAGTAATGTTAAAATTAAAAAAAAAAAAAAAAAAAAAAAGACAAGTGTGAATGTAACTGCAGGACGGAGGGAGTAACATATCAGTAATGGATTGTTGTACCTTGTTTTGTGACATATAGTGTTGATGTGGCCTTGGTTATGAGTCCTCGTGTGGACAATTGTTTATAGATCTAAAGCTGCTCATGATGTGTAGAATTTCCAAATTAAAAATTGAAATCTTAATTGGCTGACTATCTCAAAAGCGAGAGTATCGCGTTCACATTCCCATCATGATAATAAGAATGTGCTTGCAAAAATTATATTATTGGGTAAGTGATTAAAATTTGTGATTACGAAAAATATATTTAATAGTAAAAATTATTAGTGTTTGCAAAAATATTTCAAAAGCTAAAATAAAGAGACGTGTTATCTAGAAATAATTGATAATCTGCTGTAAGCAAGGGGAGGACCCGCTTTGGAATTATGATTCTAGCAATTTATTTTAGTTGGTAAAAGTGAAATTAAATACTTAAAACACTGATTCTAAAAAGTAAATTTAGTGATTAAAAGCTTAAAAATGGTTCTTGCAAACACACTTTGAGAATCATAAAAATAGTGAATTACAATGAAAAATAATGCTTACATATATCTCTAATCTTGGAATAAGTTGATATTCTTTAGAATGTGGAAGACTCAAGACTAGGGATTATCTGGAGTGATGTGTTTTATATTTGTGTTAGGTCATTAAAGGGCTGGATCAGGGCATCATGGGTGGTGGAGGTGTACCACCAATGCATGTTGGTAAGACGATCGGCAATACGATTTATGAGATGCTATCATACAAGATACTGTTCAATTGTACTTTAATACTCTATAACAAATAGAGACATGTGATACATTACATTAAAGTAAAATTGGGCAATATCTTGCAGGTAGCATCAATAAAATTTAGGGGGCGCTTGGTAAAAAAATTCTTCAATGGTAATAAGAATGAGTTATATACATGTAATGAGAATAAATGAGGTACATAACATTGTTTTTTTCCAAAATTGGAGCACAATATTAATGATGTAACCACCATAAATATAAATTCTCATTCAACATATGTAAGGGTAAAGAAGGAAAATAAAATTTCATTTCTATTACCATTGAAGAATTTGAAACAAGAACAATATTCTCATTGTTTCAAAAGCATTTGTTAGTCACAAGACATAACTCAACTTGTACTACTCAGGTGGAAAAAGGAAACTTCAAATCCCTCCAAATTTAGCATACGGCCCTGAACCGGCAGGCTGCTTTTCAGGTGAAAATTATGTTTTCCAAACAAACACGATTTTTGTTTTTTTGAATTTAGGGAGTAAATGTTAATCAAAATAATGATTGCATAAAAGATGGAATGAATGATCCACGGGAGTTAGCTTAGTGGTGAAAGATTGAGATTTAGGAGTATAAATCTCTAATTCGAAATTTATCAATTCTTGGGATAATATAGAGTAATTGAAAGAGGAAATGTTTGTTTTTGTTGTGATTTTGCAACAGTTGACAAATTTAATTTGTTGGCACAGGGGACTGCAACATACCAGCAAATGCGACACTTGTATATGATGTCAATTTCGTCAATGTCTTCAGCGGGAATAGGAAATGAAGATCGTGGCAATTTATTGTAAAATCTGTATATTTTGAAACCCATGATGACTAAACAATAGCCTATAATCATGTTGATAATATTGCTACGGGTGGAAATATCAATACTTTAAATTTGTGGAAATATTGATAAATAAAATTTAAAAGATTATAAAAACTTAAACATTAAATACATAAAATTAACAAAAAAATTTGAATAAATTTGCCATTTTTGATAAATTTATACATATATACTACATTTTCATTTTTTTTCAAAATTTATCAATATTTATCGACATTTAAAAATATATTGTTCATTTTATGAAAAAATTAAACTATATTTATATTAAGAATCCATATTTACTGATTTTTATATATTTTATAGATATTTGAAAATATTGTTTTACAAAATATTGATATTAGTGGCTACAAAAGAAATGGATATACAAAATATCGAAATATTTTCATTCTTACCCATAATAGCACTTTTAACTTAATTAAACATTTAGTCTAGACTGTTCAAGTTTTATATATTTTCAATTTAATCAAAATGCAAAATTAATAGAAGTCAATTTATCATAGTTCAGTTCATCCATAAATACACAATTCAATTATTGATATCAATATGCATAAATAAAATGAATTTCAATTTTCAAATAATATCAAATACATGAAGTATTAAGAACTTAGTTCATACCTCTAAAAGAGATGTCCATAGCTAAAGATTCTAATTCTACCATTAGCATAAAAATCATAGAATTCAAACACAATTAGAAGATAATTAAAGTGAGAACATTTAAAATGATAAAATTGATTGAAATGGGTAGAATGAGAAATTCCTCAATGCTTCAATTCTTTAATAAAATTTCAATAAAATTTCAACTATATCTAAATACATGTTTAAATTCACCAATTGATTGAAAATATGGATGGAATTTAAGAATATCAATGGAATTTTAAAGACAGAAGTTAGTAATTACCTAAGAGGATTTGGTGATCTAATAAGGGAATATATGATATAAAAACAAAGGAAGCGTCTTTTGTATGTGTAGTATAAGGTCGAAATTGTAAAATAGCCCTCCAAAATATAAAAAATTTGTGATTTTATCCAACCAGGTAACCCATCCAATTTGTGCCTTTTTGGCCCAGCGGGTCACTCTCCTTCAGCCCAGGTTGAATTAATTCTATCCATCATTGGCTCGGTCTAGCCTTAGTTGGCCCGACCACGATCTAAATAGCTCGATTTAGGCCCTTTCATGCACTCTAATTTAATTCTTGTTTTTTTTTCTAAGTTTTTTTTTTCGCTCTCCAACATTTCCATTCACATCGTGTGCTT
Source organism: Prunella vulgaris (assembly GCA_026898435.1). Classification (NCBI taxonomy): domain Eukaryota; kingdom Viridiplantae; phylum Streptophyta; class Magnoliopsida; order Lamiales; family Lamiaceae; genus Prunella; species Prunella vulgaris. The sequence continues at coordinate 1,285,972 of JAPKLY010000028.1, forward strand.
GATTTAATTGAACACGGATGATTGTATTACTTTCCTTGCTCAATTTCAATAATTCTTCCAATTTTATCCATAAATTTCTATGTTATTAATATTTGTAGCACCAAAAAATGTCAAATAGATAAATGGATAGCAATTATCATTAAAATTTGCATCAAAACTCTCAATAATTAAACAAAATCAAGCATGATGCCTGAATGAAACTAATCAGTAAAGCCTCAAGTTTCATTAAGTTGGTATTCGAGTTCAAAGTTCCTGAGTATCTTCGTTAGGCTAGGCTTCGCACCTTTTGGAAGTTGAAAGGGGAAAAGAAGAAAATAGCCTCGGTGCTCTTTTTCCCACAACCTTTGGGTTCCCCTGTGATCATCCCTGAGACAATCTGTGCCATTACCACAAGGCTATAGGAAGACTGTTATTACAATAGGAGGACAGATCGAAGATATTGCCTTCTCCGCCGTTGTTACTAGAAATAGGACATATATGGGAGGAGCATCTCTGATGTTATCGAGGTGGATTACAACCCAGCAAAATGATGTTGTTGGGATGAGACAAGACCCTTAACCACTGCAAGAGATGAATTTGAGCCGTTGGAAGTTGGGGCATCGGATCGTTGCGATGGATCCGCACTTGATTGCGATTAAGCTAAACTCACTATGTAATAGAATTAAAACTTCAGTTTGGAATCTGGCCTACAAGTGTTATGCTTTATGACATGTTCATTTGTCAGGTTGTTTGACAATTCTCTCTCTACTCCTCTGGTGTCAACTTCGTGGCTTCTTGGAATGCTGATTAGATGGTCGACATGTTACTTTACTTGTAACGCACGATGAGAGATATCCCCCGGGAGTGGGACCTAGACATGGATGATATTGCATCGGTCCAACACCGTTGATTCAAATCTTTATCTCACACGAGGCCTTATTCTCAAGGTAGCCGGAATTATATCCTAAGTTTTAGCTCAACACGATATAGTGGTGGCTGACTCCAACTCAAAGATGAAGATCATGAGAGAGCGCTCACCTCGTCTAACGGGAAACTCCAGGAGGAATAAGATGTTCTCGACCTTGTTTATGAGATGTCTCGTCTTCATGAGAGACTAAGGCTACATGAGAAGAGATAAAAACCATCTAGAAGACGAAGGCCTTAAGTCGAGAACAAGCTTCACTCGGCCAATGAAATAGCTTACAAGGTTGAGAACGAGCCTGGAGAAGCGAGAAAACTAATCTGATTAGTGTTATAATTGGTCTAAATTTAATGTGTTGTGTTTGCCTAGTTTTATATAATTTTTTACATTTATTTACATTAGTAGACTCATTGATTCAAAAAAAGCATTTGTTTTCCTATTTTTTTGAAAATTTATATTTTTGAAGCAAAATATGCGTGAAATAATTTTGAGAAGTCCTTGAAAAAATGACAAAGATTGAAAAGTTAATGGGTTCATTAATTTTAACAAGTAGTGGCCTACTTATTTAATGAAAAGAGAGGCTCAAAATAATTATTTGGAGTGGGCCTTCTAATTAAATTTAAGAGCCCAAAAAATGAAAACCAATTGAAAGTAGAAACTAACATGAGCTTTGAAGAATTAAGAGGATGGGATGGGGCCATTCTATTGCATTGACCAAAAATTTGGAGAAAAATAAACATGGTCTTCTTTCTATCCACACATTGTTTGAGTTAAAATATGCGTATTGATAAAGAGAGGCATTAATTTACAGCTAGTTCTCGAGCCCAACACCACCTCTGGTCAATCAATCGACCAATACAACCACACAATTGCTAAAACTTATCCATTCGCAGCTCACGCACAGTTAACCGAAGATCCATTACCACGCCTCTGTTCATCTTCGCTGACTGAAACTCCAGTGGATCCACTATTCGAGTCCATAGACACTGCAACCACCAAGTTGCAGCTGCTGCTGATCAAAGCTCTCTCTCTCTACCATCATTGGAGAAATTGACATCCGTCTAAAACCCACCTTCTCTGAATTTGTCACCGCCATTCAAGTTAAATAAGATAGGCTCCTACTTGAGGAGTTGTTAAAGAAAAGAGAAAAATGCATTTTACTTTGCTCGACTGGTTAAGGTGCTCCTTGTCCACGCAAAAGAGACCTTGCTAAAAAGTAGAAATTTGAATGACCATCTAAATGGGTATATTAGTATTTCATTCAACCGAGTTGACCAAGTCCTGACTGAGTTAATCGAGTCAGGATCGACATAACTCAGTTATGTGTTAAAAGTTGAAAAATTAGAAATTTCAAATGCAAAACCCTTGTCCACACTATACAAACACATTTATTTAGATTTTGAGGAGATCATTCTTAGAAAATCATTTTTCCCATCTCTACGCACACTAGAAAACATACTAGTCAGGGTTTATGAGTTTCTTAGTTATTTACATCTGAATTCAAGAGTTTGTTGAAGATTGAAGTTGTAATTTCTGTTAATAGGTGAACTCTATCCTTTGTATTTAGTTTGGTTAGTTTCATTTCAATGTTTATTGATTATTGCTATTTAATTGATATGAATTTATTTTAGATCATTATTACTGCTAAATTCTTTGTGTTTGGGTGTTTGAAATTATGTGGATTATTGACTAGTCGATTTATTTTGTTTGTCTATCATAACTAAAGGTTATTTGATTAGTATAATGGAGTTTATTTACTCAATTACATAATTTTGTTTTTTTAATTCATATGTGTAAATTATTTGTTGTAATAGGACTTCGATAAGCTTGTTTATATCGTATAGGTATGAGTTAGATTATGTGATTTGAGTTTATATTGAGCTATTACAACGAGAGTTGGTTAATTTCATTCGAAATACCATTAATCTATATTAATTGTTTAAATTAGCCTTTAGGTAATTAGTGAGTAGACGAAAGGTGGGGACCTTTGCATATGAGTAGAAAAGAACGCTAAGATGATTCTAGATTCGTGTTATTATCCGGGTGAAAAAGGGTAAACTAGTCCTATAACAATCTGTATTCTTAATTGACACTTTAATCTTAGGTTTATTAAGTACTATTTGTTCCAAGAAATTATCGTGGGCTTTAAGGTGCAGTGTATGAACTGTAAGTAAATAACACAAAGATTTGTCTAGCTGCGTATTTGGACAAGGACTTTAATGTGCTGCGTCTTGTATGGGAATGATAATGGTTATCGGCCCTTCTTTCTATCAAGAATGGAACTATTTATAATGTCTAGAGCTAAACACTAATGTACACATTTGCATGTCGTATCTTTCTTCTTGCCCACATTAGGTCATAGCCTAAGGATTGTGGGTGTCTAGGTAACTTCTCATGTTTAACTTCTTTCTTGAAATAATGGGATAACTGTCTCGTTTCTTAAGAAAACCAAATCTTAGTGAAGATGAAAAATCTGTAGTAGATTTTATTTGCATAGCATAATTCTCACTCGTTCAGTTAAGAATTCTAGCGCCTTTGGGAGATTATCCTGACTTTTCAGTCATCTGGTGGTTCCGGTCGTGATCTTGAGGTAAACTTAGGATCAATGCTCTTTTCTTCATGGCCGCCTGATAGTTTCTTGTGAGCTCGCCTGACTCTCGATTATTTTGAATCCTGTTCAGTCGTGGCTTGGGCTCTATGGACCTGGGTCTGGAGAAGCTTCCTTGGATCTGGGCAAGGCCCAAAACTTTCAGGAATATTTGTGCCACAACAATTACCCCCAGGTCTTTACTTAATTTTCTTGAGGGAAGAGTTGGTTCAGTAGCGTACGCTCATCCTAACTTCGGATTCCTGACACCGGGCACTTAAGAAATTTTTCAGGGTTCTCATCGAGATCTTGGTCTTGCATCCTTGATTCACGCTTCTTGATCCTGAGCGCCTCACCATTTCTGGCATTGCGCGCTTCAGTGCATTTTTAGAAATGTATGTTCGTTGGGAGTTTCGCCAAAATATTTGGCGGTGCCGTTTGCTTTACACGTGGCTTAATTTCATTGGACCTTTACTTGTCACATAAATGTTCCTCGCTGTTTTCCTAGGATATTCCTCGAGAAGCAGAGGTGGCAACTACTTTCGCTGGGATTCACCAAGATACACTGTGCTGAATTTATTTTGAACCACTTCCGCATTTAATTGAAGAACTTTTCTGATTCGAATCAGTGCCCCCGGGCCGAATCTATAAATAGCCTGCTACTTGTTAGCTATTCTTGCAAGTTAGTAACTCCTTTACTTTATATTTAAAGTCGCGCATTTTGTTGTCGATGGAGTCTTCTTTCGATAATGAGTCTAGAGATGGCGATGGGCCTTCACGGGTACTGACCTTTAGTTAGGTGGTAGGTCAAAGCTAGTCTCCTACGGAACAATGTGAGTATAATGAATACGAACTATTGGGTGGCAAGGGGGAGTTATGTCCTGATGTAGTTGGGGATGAGCTTCCTAATATTACCTCTACGCCAACTATGAAATTCTATCTGTCGGGCTTCCTAAAGATGCATGTGGATTCAAATTGTCCTCCTCCTTGCTCTTCTTCAGGCTCGAGTCACATCCCCAACCCGACCTCTCTATTCTATTTCCTCACTCGATAGTTATGGGCATGGGGTTCACGGCTATGGGTTTTCCCTGAGTACTCCGGTGGTGTTCTGACCGTGAGCATTCGGGATAACCTTTTTTTATATCGATCGCTCCTCTGATGGTCTTAGATGGTGGCTTTTCAGCTTTTGTCTGCCATCACCCACAATGGCAGCCATGACATGCCTAATATGCGGGAGGCACAACTGATCGAAGAGTATATCACCCTTGGGCTAATAGATATGAAGTTCTTCTTGTAATAGTTGACAGATTCAAGAGATGTAATTTCCCTGAGTGGAGCACCCTTTGTAACTTTTACACTTTTAATGAAATGATATTTTCATCAATTCCTAACTTGTGTTTTCTGAATGAACTTCTGCATACTTTATTTTCAGAAATTTTGATGATCATGTCCTAAAAAAATTGAAACTGGATTACAACTGGTTAAAAAATGAATTGAATCGTCTCTCAAATTGTAACTGATTTAAAAGGATATATGACTCAGGATTAGGGAGATGATTGGCTCGCCTGACCTTGGTGGACAATAGTTTGTAAGCAAGATAATTAGTTCACAGATTATGCGTATAACTTTTTAGGATATTCACTGAGTTTTGGTTCAGATCCCAAAACCTTTGAAAAGATAATTTGCCTAAGTACAGATCAGGATTGTGTAGACTCAGGAATACAGTCAGGGCATATTAGTCTTTTTATATTTACAGGTACTCAGTTCAGGAGGAACCATCCTGAAGAGTGGACTCAAGGGAGACGTCCTAAAAAACCAAGTTCAGGGGAATCATCTTGAAGACCGAGTCATCCTGAAGGTTCCTGAAGAAGTCATTGAAGACCGAGAGTTCCTGAAGTTCCTGAGAAGATAGATCCTGAGAAGAACACTGATGTTCTACTGACTATTTCTAAACGCAATCAGGACAGGGCATTTTAGTGAAGACGGAAGTAGCCTGAGTATTCAGGTTGAGTTCCAATCAACTGACACTTTGTATTTCTTGAAGGAAAGGGCTACTAACGTTTTGGGACATCATTTAGGATGAGACTGAAGACAAAGAGAATGTTAGAAAAGGAATTAAAGACAACATTTATACCTGAGATGAGTTGCAAATCACTCAGAGTATTTATGGTATGATGAAGCATAAAGTCTTATCAACAACTAGCCGTTTGAAGAACAACAAGTGAAATGAAGACACGTTTTTACGGATCTGACATCCCCATTAATGTCTGCAGTCAAAGGCGTCAACAGAAAACTTTTCACCAAAATAGCATGTTGAAAAGTAAACGTCAAATTTCTAGGCTATCATCCACCTAAATAGGAAGATTTTTTTTGATCTCCTACAACAGATCTATTTCAAATAGCTCCTATAAATACAAAAGACCTTGCACCCAAACAAGGTTACGGAAAATTTCCAAGTAGAAATTAACAAAGATTCAAGTGCTCAAAGTATTCAAAGAAATAACACTCTGCAAATTTTAAATTACCCTAGTGCTGTTAGAGAATCTTTTCTGTATTTAGCCTAGAAATGATAATCCATCCTTAAACATTTCTTTGATTTTAAGGATTATCACACCTAGTTGGAAAACTTGAAAGTTAAACCTCTCAGTCTGTTAGTTGGTGAAGTGGGAAGGACAGGGACTTGTAAAACTACCTAGAGGTCAAGTTCCTAAGAGAGGAAGGAGACAGTCGTGCACCTTGGCACATTAAAATATAAGTATCCAATCCTAAAAGTGGATTCTCCTGTTCAATCAGGATCATGGACGTAGAAGCTTGAGTCTCTGAACCACGTTAAACCCCTTGTGTGCTGATTTATTGCTTTGCATATTTAAACTATCATATCATCAGTAGAGCATTCAACATTGTTTGGCTTAGGGAGAATCAATCTTCCTGACCTGAATTGGCGCACAATCTTTAACCACGTTTCCAAACTAAGTTAAAACATTTTTAGAAAACATTAAAATGAGTATAATTTAGGGCTTACACTTCCGCACGTAATCAGGCTTGTTTAGATAGGTATCCAACTAACTAGCTTCCTGAGCGGTCAGTAGATGAGTTATCTTTACTGAGCTCACTCAGGACACATATTCAGGACTCAGTGTATTTGGTTCCTGAGCTGCCAGTCCAAGCGACTTCAGTCTCAGTGCACATCATCAGTTTAAGCTAACTGAGTTCTAAGGAGTTATTCCTGAAAAGGAAATTTTTTTATCAGTGTATTCCCCCATACACTGATTCAGACTCATTTTTCGGGACCAACATAGCTGCTCTTTAAAGAGTTTAAGGAAGTTGAGTTCAATGAGATAATTAGCTTGCCTGAAGCTCGATCATCAAGATAACTTATGTAAGATAATTAACTCACCGAGTTAATCTAGACGGAATTATCTTATGAGGTCTTTTGGTCAGATTCAATGAGATAATTTGCTTTCCTGAATCATGTTGCTTGAGTCGTGTGTTCGTATGATAATTAGCTCGTCGACCCGACCCAGGCCGAAGTGCCTTTACTTGGAAAGGTTTAATGTGTCAGGATCCAGTGAGATAATTAGCTCACCTGAACTTGACAGTGGAAGCATTTATAAGCAAGATAATTAGTTCGCTTACGACTTCAAACTTATCTTGCTTTCAGAGCTCGCGGGCTCTTCAGGTTTTTTTGGTAAGATAGCTTATCCTGAATAGGTGAAGCGTGGGTCCTTGAGCCTAAGGGCTCGGTGATATTGGCGCAAGGCCTGCAATTGTTTTGAACTGAAATAATAATGGGAATCTTTCTTCATGACTAGTACAATAATAATCGTAGGGTTAGATACCCATTTAGGGGTTTTAGCTATTTTCCTGAAAGTATTTCTTGAGGTCAAATGGTTCCAAGGGTATTGGTCTGGTATTCCGTCAAGAAGTTCAAGTTCGTATGCCCCATTCAGTAGGCACCTTGTTACCCTGAAAGGTCCTTCCCAGTTGGGCCGAATACACCTTTGGACGTCTAGTTTGTCTTTTTCAGTACTACATCGCCTTCATTAAATTTCCTGAGTCTGACTTTAGAGTTGAAGTGTCTTTCAGAATTGTTGTTTGTAGGTAGGTTATTTGTGGTAACTTCAATCTGTGTTCCTTTAACAAGTCCAAGTGCACTTGTAGAGTTGATCATCTATCAGGGTGTACCTTTTTTGTTGTAATTATTACTAATGAGCTAAGATGTGATCTTTTAGCAATGATCTAAATTTGAGATTAATGATCGATATCATCCAACTTGGCTCATCCTCTGTAACCTGATCAATTTCTTTCAATTGACGAGGCTACAAGTTTGGTGAGGTTAATATTGGAGAGATCAACTACTTTCTCTAACTTCACCTGGTTGGACAAAGCATCAGCTTGTGAATTTTGTTTCCTTGGTATTTGTTCTATGAATAACTGGTGGAATTTTTCACAAAGTTGCATAGTAACTTCCTGGTACTTGATCATCTGTTCATCTCAGGCCTCATACTCCCCCTTCAACTAGTTCATTACTAAAAGCGAGTCCAAGAAGATATGAAGACATTTGATACCTACTGCAATGGTGAGGTCCAGACTTCCAACTAGTGCCTCATATAAGCATTACTATTGGTTGTGATGAATTGGATTCTCATGGTATTCGTAAAATATTGACTGTCTAGTCTTATCAGAAAGTTTGTTAACAATCAATCTATGTAAAATTTCAAAAGAGGGAAGTCTACCTTTGATGGGTTGATGGGAAAAGTGAGCTCGATAATGAAATCAACTAATATTTGTGCCTTGATAGCCATCTTCGGTGTATCGAGTCTCCATATTAAGCGACCTTGTGGGACCACTTGAGAAGACGCCCGTTGGTGTCCGGCCTATGGAGGACTTGGCAAAGTGGAAGCCTAATGATGATCTCGACTTGATGGTTGATAAAGTATGGCCTCAACTTTAGGTGCCCATTACTAAAGCATATGTTATTTCTCTAGAGGGGTGTATCAAATCTCAACATCATGGAAAACCTGACTAACATAGTAAATGGTAAGGTGCTCTTGTCCGTCTGCCCGTATGAGTACTTCGTAAATGGTGATGTGAGGTTGTGGAGTCTGTGCAGCATTTAATGCCACATTTAATGTGTCTCAGAGTTGCAGGCGGCGACCACAGTATTTCCAGATTAAGCTTTGGAAAAGTTCAATCAAGTACAAGCTAGCGTGCACCTACCTAATATAGAAAGATTTGAAAAGATCTCCTCCAACGGATCTATTGCAAATCTCTCTATAAATACAGAGGACCTTGGTCCCATTCAAGGTTACGGGAAATTTCCAAGCAAGAAATCTCCAAGAATCCAAGTGCTCAAAGCAAACCACAAGCAACACTATGCAAGTCAAATTTCCATAGTGTTGTAGTAGGATTCACTCTGTATTTGCTTAGATTGATAGTCCTTGTCTTTAGCATTGTTTTTATTGCTAGGGCTATCACCTTAGTTGGAAACCAGAATACCAAACCCCTTAGGTTGTGAGAAGGTTGGTTACAAGGATTGGGACTTGTAAAACACCCAGTGGCTAAGTTCCTAAGAGAGGAAGGAGGCTACTCGTGCACCTTAGCACGTTAAAAACAAGTTCCGATCCTCAGTGGAAGAGGATTGCTTCCTGTTAAACCAGGTCATGGACGTAGGAGTTGGTTATCTCCGAACCACGTTAAAAATGCCCCTTGTGTGCTGATTTACTTACTGTTCAAGATCATAACTGTCATCATACTTAAACTGAGCATTTGATCATTCAGCATAAGTTTTACAATTTCAGGAGAAGACAATTCTCCTGAGCATAATCAGTGCGCCAACCTTAACAACTATTTTCTAAGCAAACATAAATAAGTTTTCAGGCACTAAAACGAGTAGAAATTTAAGGGCTCACTTTCCGCACGTAACTCGAGCTTACTGAGATAGCCATCCAACTGACTGCTTCTTAAAGCGGTCAGTAGGTGGGTTTTCTCTACTGAGCTTTCGAGAGGACAACACTCAGACTTAGCCTATCTGTCTCCTGACTGATCAGTCTCTGCCGCCCCTAAAGACCATCAGTTCAGTGAGTAAATCAGGATATTCCTGACTGAGTTTGTAAAAGTATTTTCTTGAGATTTCGGAAAATCTGACATCATTATATTCCCCCATACACTGATTATTACTCGTTTCGGGACCAACATACTGCATATTTAATTTATGTATTGCATATGTGTTTTGCCAACATCAAAATAGGGGGAAATTGTTAATACCTTGTTTTCATTAGATTTTGATGTGCGCAAACATATAATGTATTGTAACGATACTAACTTTGTAGGATAATTTAGAAAGCTAAGGAATTTACAGTTTAAAAGGAAAGTCTACAACTGCAGAGTTGATGAACTTACAGTTGGACAAGACCTTGTAGCTGTAAAGTTGTTCCTACAGCTGGATTTGAGTTTGCAGGAGTTGAAGCTGCAAAATTCAAGGAAGCCTACAGCTGAGAAGACCGTTTGAAGAATAAAGTACAAGATTACTTTAAAGGGGATTATTAAGACCCTTATAACTCAGATTAGTGAAGTAATTTTGCACTCACTAAAGAGTACTTAAGGAAGGTTTTATCTTAAAGTCTGGAAGATTATTGAAGATTAAATTCAAAGATGAACTAGAATTTTGAAGATAAAGACAATTACACTCATTATTATTGTGTGTGAAGGAGGAGGATCACCTCACACATGTGGGATTTATAGAGAGAAAAATGAGTCTTATCCATAATTCAAATTTGAATTTCTAATGGATAAGACACACCACTTCCACTATAAATAGAAGATGATTTCAAAGAAAGTAACAACAACAACCTGAGCAAGCAAACATTCATTTTGAGCAAGTCTACAGCCAACAAAAATCTGAGAGAGCTTATTCGATATTATTTTTCTTTGTGATTCATAGGATAATTGGTTATATTTTCTTAGAAGAATCACATTTTTGTTGTTGTTCCCTCACACTTTGCTTATTTGTATTCTACTTTGTGTAGAGATCTCTTTGTGAGGTTTTATTTTTAGTTTGAAACTTTGAGTGAGTTTGTATTCTGAGTGAATATGTTAAGTATTCTCTTTTACTTAGATTAGATATCTTTGTGAGATCTAGTTCTGAGGGGGAATTACTTGTATTGATCTTGGTGATCTTGTCTTAGTGAATTTGGCACCCGAGTGGTGTAACTGTGGATGTATGAAGTCTTATTCATAGATTCTAAACTACTATAAACATACTGTTCTTTTTATATTGCTTTATTTATTTACTGCTTTATATATTGCATATTTATTTTATGTTACATTCATCATTATTTTTAAACTGAAATCTACAGCAGTAGACTCCTTATTCACTCAGCTGTTAATTTCACTTGTTCATATAGTTTTTCATTAACACACACACTTTATTTCCGTTGCACATTAGAGGTTTTTCAATACACTCTCAAGTGTGAAAACCTCTCTGATTTTGCCTACAGGTTATTAGTTTTACTTTGAAAAGTTTTTATAACTTTGCAGGTGTAAACTTCATAGTCTACAGCTGTAAACGTTGTGGTCCATAACTCTTGTAGAGTGACTGTTTTAAACTAATAGAAGGTACTTGAAGGTTCTAGTATATCCTAGTTTTGAAAATGTTTAAAATTTTATTTGAAGGTCTATTCACCCCTCTCCCCTCTCTAGACCTTCACCACTTATAAGGGACCAACACATATTCTCCTTAAAATTACTTTAAAAGTACAATTTTTTTTTTTAAAAGGATTAGTAACATGATTTTGCTTTTCAGTAACACACATTTATCTATATAGTAACACAATTTGAAGAAAATTTTTAAATTTGTAACATAATATTACTTGAATTTTATGTGAATAAAAATAAAATTTATAAAATCAATATAACAAATTATAGAGGAGATGTATTTCCACACATAACCTGATGAGAAAGAAAAGGTCAGGAATAGAGAACTTGCGGCTAGGGATGTAAATGAGTCGAGTTGAGTAGTACTGAGCTCGAACTCCACTCGAAAGCAATACTTGAAGCTCGAAACTCGACTCGAACTTGATCGAGTTTAATTTTTTTAGCTCAAGCTCGACTTGACTCAAGTCGACTCTATAATTTTATTATTTTAATAAAATAAAATATTAAACATATTTTAGCACTTTTTTGTCTAAAACTTAAGTTCAACTTAACTCGAGCTCGACAACTTTATGTATATATAAAAAATTAATTAAAAATATTAAATATTGTGCAAGCTTGATTAGGCTCGCGAGCCTCTCGAGCCGAGTATTTATAAATTCGAACTCGAGAGCTACTCGAGTAGCTCAAGCTCGAGCTCGACTCGATTTGGTTCGAGTTGATTTTGATCTTTTTACGAGAGCTTGCGAGTAGGCTTTACTCATTTACACCCCTACTTGCGGCTATTTGCTTGTCGCGTTTGACACATATAATCCAAGCTGTCAATTTGGCCTAGGACCGCGAAATAGGATCCGAATTTTGGCATATGACCCCTTTTTTTAATTTTTAAGTTTATTTTGAAAAAATTATACGGTAGAATATTTTAAGTGTTGCTCATCTAAAAATATTAACACATGAAACAAAGAAAAATAAAATAAAATATATAAAATAACTTTCTAAACGGAAGTGCAAGATAAATGATACTATAATTATGCTCCTCTAGAGTTTTCCCTATTAGTTAGACCATTCTACAATCTAAGTTCGTTCAACTTGAGACATTAAGAGCCACCACATAATTAAATAAATTAACTCATAGACAAGTAAACATGCATTGTTATCTATCATCGATTTATAATCAGGATAAGTGTCTCTAGAGCTTTCATTCAAACCTTCAAGATAAATTGAACTCCTATGGGGGTGAATATTTTATTCTTTACCATTAAAGTATTTAAACTATCATATTCGTCTCTCATTGATTATTACTAAAGTGCTTTATGTAGTCGTTCTTAGTTAATTGACTTCACTAGTCCATATACTTTAACTCAATACACGAAACACACAATCTCAATTCATATTGTTTCACTGGTTAAATTATGACATCTAATGGTACATAACTCAATCCAATGAACAACTCTCAATTTTACTGATCATGAATCCAGCAATCAATTCACAACATAAAATAAATCATAATTAAACTCGATTAGTCTAACTTAATAGAATTCATCTAAAATCACATAACTAGAGCATGAAAAAATTAAGTCATGATCATGTCATTCAAATAATAATCAACCTCAAACAAAATCATGTACATAAAATTAATATAATAATAACTGAATTGCAGATAAATTATAAATCCAAAGCTGCAATCCAATCTAGAAATCTCTGACGTAAATCCAAATTTTCATTGAAAAGTATACTACTGCTAGTGAATGAAAAAAGTAAAGCAAATACCCATTCCCCTATCTACTGCCCATTCAGAAAGAAAGCCAATCTCCCTAATTATAAGGGCATTCTCCAATGTATTTATCCAAAAAAATAGGTTTTTTTTGGCATATTTGGTGTAACCTCAAATGCAAAAATACATTTACCTTCAAAATAAAACTCATACCCAACGATAATCTCAAAAGGTATATATTTTTTAGAGGACCCACCTCAATATTATTCTCTTTATATTTTAATTTATCAACAATACTAATTATTTATTTCTTAAATAAATAATAAATAATTTAATATATCTATTATTTTAATTTTTAATATTTTAATATATTTTAAAAAATGCAAAAACATGTTTATGAATTTTTTATTATATAAAAGATAAAATATAAATTGAAAAAATTCGAAAGCAGCAGCGTAAATTTTATAATGGGCAATTTAATACTCTCTATTCCAGCTTATGTATCTAATTTTTTTATGAGGAAAAAATAGCTAGAAAATTAAAATTTAATTATTTAAAGAAGTTGTAAAATGAAAAGGTATATTTATTATTTAAAAAACATAGGTGTTAAAATTAAAACAAAAAAACAAACATATTCTAACTATAATTTAAAAACGGCAGAAAAAGATGGCCATTATCCCAAGCAAAAACATTTGTTTTAAATTAAAAAAAACGGCAATAATGACAAAAAAAACCCCAAAAAAATAAATAATGGCAGGCAGTCACCAAATAAAAGCTTCCCCTCCTCTAATGATAAAATACTCACATGCTACATGGATAGTATTCCTCCTTCTCCTCCTCCTATTGAGTAGAAAACCTTCCCCTCCCAATAATAAAATACTAGCTCACATGACATTATTAATCAAGTTTAATATGGATGAAGACTCGACTCGACGATGCTCGGCCTTCACGGACTTGAATTTTGGAGTAGCTACCATCTGGACTGACTGACTGACTGGCCGTCTTTTCCAAAAGCAAATAATATTGTTTCTTCAGTTTAATGTGCTTCTAGAGATGTTAAACGGGCCAGCCCTAATCCTATAGGGCTAGTCCTAACTGGCTTCGGGCTAAACGGGTTAGGGCCTTATCCGGTTCGTTCTAAACGGGCCTCTAATAATTGAGACCTAACCCTAACCCTAACGGGCCTCGGGCTAAACGAGTCTTAAACGGGTTTCATCTAAAAAAAATTAAAAATTAAATCTTCAACATAAAATTTATAATAGTGGCAATAAAATGCTAATTAATCTAAATATTGTTCATAAATTCATTAAAATACATCAAAATAATTCAACATAATTATAAATCCAAATATCAAGACATAAATAAAGTTCAAACATTAATATGTAATAGTCTAAACATCAGCACTTAATTCATAAACTGATAAATGTCTAAACATCAGCACTTAGTTGAGTTTTTTAATTTTGCAATGGAGTTTTAGTTAGGTTTTGTTTTAGTTGGGTTTTTTAATTTGGTAATGGGCTTGAATACTAAGAGCCCAGGCCTACAAAACATTCATTATAGGCATTGCACTTGACCACTTGCAGACGTGCAGTAACATTAATAATAATAATATATATTTAATTAAAAAAAAATTAGCCGGGGCTGGCGGGCCAACCCGGTTAACCGGTGGGTTGGCCCGTTTAGCCCGCGGGCTAATAGGTCCGGGTCAAAAAAGCCCGGATTTAAACGGGCCTACTAAAGCTCGACCCTAACCCTGTATTTTTTAGGGCTAAACAGGCTGGCCCGTTTAGCCCGGCCCGGTTTAACATCTCTACTCACTAGGCCACCTTCGCTTATTCACAATTCAAATGCATGCATGCCCCTTCTCCAATTTCCAATCGCCTGGTTATTTATTGGTAGCTTTTTTTTTTTTTAAATACACTATTGTTAAAAAAAATTGGCATTTTTTTCAATTTTTTTTACAAATTTTCGACAAAAAACTCCATTTTTTTTTTTTTACACTATATTCAAAAAGAAATATCGAATTGATTATATTACACCCTTGATTAATTCAGATAGAATATTTTCCAAAAAGACTCGGCGAATAACATGGGCCTTTTCCAATCAAACTTGCAACAGCTGCTATTTATTTGGGCTGAACAAACATGGGCCCTTTAACTTTATGATAAATAATGGCTCCTAAATTAATTAGTCAGCCTATTTAATTTTCTTTTGTAGTTTGCATCATTTCTCAACCCGATTGAACCTCAAATAAATATCAAATATTTTGCTTTAAAAATTCCAATTTTTTATAAAATAGTAAAAAAAGTACATATCTAATTAATTAGCCCAATTAATCAATTTTAATATTGAAAATGTATGAAATTCTATCAAATTAACCAAATAAAATATACGAATTTCAAGCAATTCTTGCACCAATCATTATACCCTCTTTCTAGTGTCAATTGTTATAAGTGATTCCAATATTTGGGATTAAATGTAAATGATGTGGTTAAATAACTACTACAACTGTAAATGAGAAATAATTGAGATTTAATGCTCTTGAGGTGGTATGAATACCGAAGAACATGAATACTAAAAACAATAAATAACAGAGAGAATTTTCCGAATGAGTTGGGATTTTTATATTTTTCTTTTAGCACCAATTGTTGTTAGTGGTTTCAATATCTGTGATTAAATGTGACAGATGTGGCTAAATAACTATTACAACTATAAATGAGAAATAATTATGATTTAATGCTCTTGAGGTGGCATTAATAGTGAAGAAAATTTATATCTAAATGAATATAAAGAGACACATTCATGTAAACCATTTCACGGTGTTTTACGTTTCATGTAATGATCAGAATGGATGTGATTCTTACTGTTATCTACAATTCTGAATGTAAAGCTATGAAGATAAATGGCGGTCTCTCGTTCGATGAACTATTCCGAGGCGTGGGTGGTATGTGGTCCGATTTAATTTCAGGTACGTGGAAACTTAGATATTCTGTTGGTTCGGTCAATAATTGTGTGTTGGAATCTTATATGGATATGGAGAATATGATATCTATTTGTCATGCCATGTCTCAAAATTTAATATATGTATCTATTGTGGAAATATCCAAGAGCCCCCTGTTGTTATCCCAACTCTGAACTCGATCAATGAAAAAACTGTAGTGCATTTCGAAGTAGTGCAGGTCATCATAGTTTACATTCTGTAGATGATTCTACCTGTAATAATGTTTATGATTTGGGTGTGAGGAGAAGAGTGTTGAAACAGAGTATGTTGCCTTTTCAAGTTTCTAAGAAGTCAAGTTACCTAGGACAGTCTTCCAATGTAAGTGGTGAGGTAGTGTACCCCAATTATGATATATGTCCATTTGCTGAAAGAATTCCACTCTTATCCGATGGATGACACGATCTATTTGATGGTTGCATTGGTACCATATTAAAAAAAGGTGCCCTAGGTTTTAGGACCGCATTAATCAAGCATGCCACAATGCTTGGTTTTAGATATAGGTTTGTGAAGAATCGCCCCGAATACATCCACGTAGAATGTATTGATAAGGGTACATGTGGTTGTGAATGGTACGTTAAAGCTCGGTGTGTGAAAACATGTAGGTGGTTTGAGATATATAAAGGTCATTTTCATCACAGATGCCTCTCGGTAAGGGTGTCTATCCAAAGAAAAATCGTCTAAGTCCTAAGATTATTAGTCAATTGATACGTAATGAGGTAATGGCTGACCACGATATAAATGGCAGTAGAATTGTCGAAATCATGAAGAATAATTATGGCATAGATATACCGTACTACAAAGGCTAGAGTGCAGCCGAAGAGGCAAAAGAGTGTGTGTTCGGTTCATACCACCAGTCATACAACGAACTCCAATGGTATTCTTTAGCTGTTGTTCGCACTAACCCTGGTATATACCTCTACGCCTAGTCATTTTGACATATATACTTACATATATTCCATATCTGTTAATGCGATGTGTATTTTCTTTCAGGAAGTGTGTTCGATTTGGAAGTAGACCCCCTTACACAACGTTTCAGCCGTGTTTTTGTTACATTTCGTCCTGCCTAGATGGGTTTAAAATATGTAGGTCAATATTATTCCTTGATGGTACATTTCTCTATGGACGTGCAAAGGGTACGTTGCTCACTGCAATTGCAAAGGATGGAGATAATGGTAATATTTTCTAAGTTAATTAGGCAGTGACATAATCTGCTTTTACATGTATTACCATATTGTGTATGATATTCCTCATTTCCTTGTGTATATAGAAAAATTTAAGTTATTTATGTTATATCATTTGTAGGTTTGTTTCCAGTAGCATTTGCGGTTGTCTCTTCTGAAAACACTTCTAATTAGACATGGTTCTTGACAAAGATACGCTACCACTGCACACACGAGAAGGAAATTTTCTATGTATCCGACCGGAACTGTGGATTAATGTCTGCATTCCCACTTGTTTTTGACACGCCCAACCATTATTTTTGTCTGTTTCATCTCCTTTCAAACCTGAGGGGTAGATTTGGTGGTGGTTTACGAAAGAATACCAGACACAAGCTCGCTGACTTGTTTCAGGGAGTGTGCATACACACCTAATTTATGTTTGTTTGACGAGAGACTTGAAATTTTCAAGCAAGTTGGAGGTCGTGCGGCTGAAGAATGGTTATCGCAATTGCCGTACAACAAATGGGCAGTTTCACATGCCCCACACATTGTTTGATATGATGAAATGACTTCCAATGCAGCAGAGTCGTTCAATTCTTGGTTGAAGGAGGCTCGCGATCTACCCATTACACAAATGCTTGACCATATTCTGAAAGATATTCAGTTCTTGCATCTTCAAGTTAATATGACTGCTACTATTTTGTGTTTATGTTGATCATACCAGTGTTTGTCATTTTCAGAAATTAGTAGGTGGCAGCTGGAAAGAAAGGATAAAAGCGCGATGTGGTCAACCCTTTTTGCCCAAACAAACATGCACTTTGGGTCGGTTTGTGTTATCTTTCTTAGTCATGGAGGGTATGTCAGCGGGGGAATGCTAAGTTTAAAGTGATGAGCTCACCATCAGTTGTGGTCGATTTCGAAAACGGACATTGCTCGTGCTCCCAATGACATATAACTAGTTTCCCATGTGCTCACGTTGCTGCTGTAATTGTCCGACATGGTTTATCTCTTGAGTCTTATATTGATGAAAATTTCTTGACATCAGCGTACCAAGCCTGCTACACGTACAGTATACAACCAATTCCTCAAATTGAGAAGTATGATTTGCAGACTACGATGGATAATGATACAGTGCTTCCTCCAATAATGAAGAACCCACCAGGTCATCAGAAAAAATCCAGAAAGAGGTCATATGGAGAGTTCTGCAAGTATTCCAAAATTATAATTAAGTTGGTACTAATAAACATCATCCTATAGGGTTGCTTCCTTTATGTTATTTGTAGTACTACACAATCTGCGGTTCGTTGTACGAAATATATATGAATCAAATATGTGATCCTTATTGTAACAACAACTTGTTGTTTTTAAAACCATGTTCTGTTAGTGTTGCTTCATTTGGGCGGTATGCACACTCTGTTCATTTTCATTTGAGATATTTACAATGCTTCTAATTAGGCAATGCTAAGTTTGTTCACGCACTTAAATACTGGATTCCAAAAGTACTTAATTGCATACAACTACACACCACCAAGTGTTTTTGAAAACTAATACACATGTTACCTACGTAGTCAACCTTATTCACCGAAATTAATACATACTGCCAAATCCCCCATTAGCTAATGCTTCATATTTATACAATGTATTACGCTTGGCCATATATCCCACAACGGTTATATTGTCAGAATAAAAATTCCTAAAATCACTTTTCATTATATGTACATATAGCCAGCTGTACATTTTAGCATATTTGCGGTGGACACTCGATGTGCACAGTACAAGTTACATCGAAGTGGTGCACAAATCACATGGCTGGTACACATATGAAATATGTACAGTACATTGTTGTACACATGCACTATGTACAGTACATATTGATCTATGTTGGTACACATATTTGTGTGGTCGGTACACAAAATCAAAATGCCATGGTGCTCCACTTCACACAAGTTGTGTACCACAGCTGTTGCTGATGCACCATCGGCTGCAACTTACGCCTAGTGTAACTCCTACCTCATGATATTTTTTTTCCCTACCCCCTGAATATTTGTTGGACATTTGATGAATAATTGTACATAAGATTACAATACCTACAATAATAATGTCGGCTGACCACATGTTATAAGACAAAACACACAATTAAAGCAGTACACGTGGTCCTACGAATTCATATTTATGTCTCCTCTTACAACACAGATTGTCTAATCTTCCACAATGCACACAACACAATTCAGAAAAATAAACAATTACACGTGTTACAGATATCCAACATGCATCTACGAGTTTTACATAATTCAAGCAGTTTGGACAACCCAGTATACCAACAAATGCCCCTCGTAACACATCACACTCATCTGTTCACCCAGGTCGCTCAACGAATATCACATTAACTTAGACCAACCTTAGCATTATCCGGATCCATGAACTAGTCAACCATACGCTTCCTGTAGTCTCATAACGCACTTTTTGAAAATACCTTATATGTTGGATACCTTTTGTTCATCATTGATTCCATATAGAAACAAACAATTACTCCACAGTCTACACTACTAGGCTTTTGCTGCAGACACGACACCCCTTGAATTGTAATGCTGCACCTGCCTAGCATCTTGCTTTTCACGGGAGAGTTCTTTGCACAATTTTGCAGTTGTGGCATCACATACTCAACCTGAAAGAACATATTAAACAAACAAATTACAATTTTTTCCAGTTCCTTCATGTGAACCATGGGGTCAGCAATTACATCTTGTTCCCAAGGTGCTTACCACAATTGTGGATCTCTCAAGATGCACATCCCTCTCGTGCCTTAACCGCGTTTGCATTGAGTTGAAAAAAATCCAGCTGCATGTATTCAGATCCAACTTTAACAGCGTCCAATGGTCACCACCATCTTTTTGAGCATTTTGATAATCTCGCGTTAACAATGGGAACAACAACACATCAGTAAACTGGATTGTCTCCAGTCTCTTATCTACCAACTGGACCAAACTTTTACTTCTTCCATGTTTGTTAGCCAATATCAGTTCCTACGTCAATGAGCTTACATTAAAAAATATATATATATTATAGTTTAACAATTGCACATATCTCAGAGGGAATGCAAAATCAAAAAAATTTGACCTACACGTGGACTGTATAACCCTTACCCAGCAAGCTGCAGAAAAAATGATGTCACGATAATCTGTTTGCATTGCACTATACTTCCTCTGCAGCATTGTCGCCCATGAATCAAAAACCTTGTCAATCCAATAGGTCGTCAATAATAACACTACGATTTATAGTATTTGAACTCACATTTTTTGTTGTGCATTTCACAAATATTACTAAACCAAGTTAAAATATATTTACGCACTCAAACATACCCCAGTATATAGCCTGTCATGATGCAAAATTGTAATAATATCTCTCATGTATACTACCGTCATCGCATCCCGTGCTACCCAAGCCACGAACCTACAAATAGCACACGTAACATTTATGATTTCACAAATTATTAGCAGTTTACCGTTTCTAGAGTTCTACACTACATCTCAGTCAAACCTCATCCAAATCTCAATTTTAAAGTTCTTACCCACTAATTATGCCTTTTATATACTACACAATTATATAATACACTACACATAATATAAAGTAGGTGCAGTTTCTTACTCTTCTCCACCGTCATTCCAGCAGTCATCAATGGTTGCTTTTATTTCCTTTGTTATATTCCGTACTGCATTGTATGATGTGTCCTATCGTATCTTCTTCTGCTTCTCCTTCCCTTCATGTACTGCAACCAACTCACTTATATTCATTTGGGGTGACACGGAGCTAGATGACACGGTGAAGTAGTTGAATGTAATTGCAAAGGAAACTATTACTAACTACTTCTCCATTAAGTTCAAAAGTAGCAAAGGAAAACAAAATTTAAAGCACACATCAATTTAGTATTCACTCTGTACTTGTTCACTTACATTAGCCGGTTCAAGTCTACTTAGCCATATCCTCATTAGTACTTTGGTTAATGATTTCAGGTCCCACTTGAGGAAGCGTGGAAATGCACCACTGTGTGTGCGCTCCATCATGTTTATGTGCTCGCATAGCCAAAATTGATTTAAATTAACAATATATACATTCAGTAAGTACTTCACAAAACTAACAATATATGGTATTTAACATACGCCTCATAAACTTGAAATGAAAATACTTACAGGTAGAATGATTACACATCCTGCAATTTTCAAGTTCCTGCTTGCAGACAGCTGCCCCAATAACATTGACACAATAACAAAATTCTAGTCGTAGTTTCTTATATCTTCTACTCTTTCAAGATACACCGTGTAATGCCACGGTACAGATGTGTTTTTTCCCGGTATAAGTAAAACTGCCATCAAATACATATGAATCAACCTTGCTACATCACAATAGCTCCTGCCATCGTCTAACTGTATCACAGACTAAAGTCTTGCATAAATTCTACTTTTTGTCAAATGATATCCACCTCTGGCTTCCTTCTCAAAACATCTTGAAACCCAGCTTGGTATAATATAATCGGTGTTTCTCATCGATATGTGTGTATTATCACACATTACTCCAAATATCATCTGCACATCCCTGTTAGTAACTCGCTTCTTCTCTCCTCGAATAACAAAGTCACCCGACGGTTGGTCATACATACTAATGATGTGCTTTATATCTTTTTTGTTCTTATGCCACATCATTCTACAACGTTCATAATCCACATTCCTAATAGCATCGAACAGTAACCAGAATGGTGTCTTCCGTAACTCTGCAAGCTGCATATCATTGAATGCAAGGCTTTGAATTTCTTTTGTTACAGTAACTAAATTGCTCTTAAAATAATTCCTACCATCGTCCGGGCATTTTCTACCTAGTCAACGAATTATATGAAATTAGAATTCACACATACAATAATGCACCCTTCACATTTGTAATATTTAACTTGAAGATCTGAGTTTTACCAAAACAGTTTTTTGGTCTCATGTCTGAGTCACTAGAATCTGTTGTAGATTCATTAAAGATGTCTCCCAATATACCCCTTGATGTACCTGGGTCGTGTGTTTTTCCTGGTTTTACATACAACAGTTCATATCATTAACAAAATTTAATGTCTAATAAAATTATTATAGTAGCTAGCATCATCAATTTGAGAACAACTAGCAGCTACATAAAAGATTACATACATTATGTAGTGTAATTCGGTTAGCTGTATATTACCTTTCCCACGGTTGCCTTCCAATGATGTTGTTGGTCCCTTAAGTGGTCAAGGTCTAGAGGGGGGGGGGGGTGAATAGACCTTGAGTCCAAAAACAAAATTTTTAACTTTTCAAAGAGGGGATTCTAGAACCTTACAGTAACCTCTAAAATTTCAAAAAATAGTTAGTCTACAAGAGGTTTTATGGACCACAAAGGATACAACTGTGGACTAGAGAAGTCTACAGCTGTAGAGTTATAAAACTTGCAAATAAAATAGACAACTTGTAGACAAAGTATCAGAGGGATTTTCACACTAGAAAGTGTATTGAGAATACTCTAATGTGCAGCGGAAAATATGTGAGTGTTAATGAAAAACAATATGAACTTAACTTAACAGCATGGTGACTTATAGAAGGCTGCAGCTGTAGAGTTCTGTTCCTTTGTGAAAACACAAAGTTTTATGCACTTGATTTCGAAAGAATGATGAATGTAACAAATAAATATATATGCAATACAGAAAATAAATAACAGTAAGTAAATAGGCAGTATTTATAGTGGTTCATAGTCTATGAAAAAGACCTCCTACATCCACTGTTACACCACTCAGGTGCCAAATTCACTAAGAACGGATCACAAAGATCAATACAAATAGTTCCCCCTTAGAACTAGGTTCACTCAGATTCCTATTCTAAAAAAAGACACTATCCTATTCACTCAGAATATAACTCACTAAGAGTTAAACAAACCTCACAAAGAGATATCTACACTCAGTATAAAATAATAAAAAAAGGTGAGGGAACAACAACAAAGAGTGATTATTTCTAAGAAAAATCATAACCAACTATCCTATGAATCACAATAAAAACTCTCTCTCAGAATTTGTTGGCTGTAGACTTTGCTCAGGTTGAATACTTGTATGCGCAGGTTGTTGTTATTGCTTCCTCTGAGAACATATTCTATTTATAGATAGAGTAGTGTGACTTATCCGTTGGAGAATTCAATTTCGAATTCTGGATAAAGCTCAGTTGTAGGATCTTCAACCTTACAGTTGTAGAGTCCTGAAATCACAAAAACTGACTGTAGAGAAACATTACAGCTGTAAGGTCATATCTGGCTGTAGGGTGATCAAGTCTACAGCTGCAGACTTCTCTCACATAACTATAACTTTCCAAACCAATTTCCTTAGATTAAGTGTTAGATTATAAATCCATATATATATGTTTTGAACACATCAAAATCTAAACCAAGGTACTTAACAATTTCCCCCTATTTTGATGTTAGCAAAACACATCATCAAAACAATAAATAAGTAAACAAAGATAAACAAAAGAACAAAGCAGAACAGAAGGCAAAAACTGCATAAAATAAATAGGGTTTAGAGTACAACTTACAAAACATAATTAGACTAAAAACTAAGGAGTTTTAGTGTCTAATCTATTTTTTGAATCTTCATCTTCTTCTGTGCTTTGGATCTACTTCTTCATCTTCATCATCATCATCATCATCATCATCATCATCATCATCATCATCATCATCATCATCAGTATCTCCAATAGGTTTGAAGATACCTTGATTTGTCAGCTTCAAATTCCTTTCATCTTCTTCAATGTATTTCATCAGCATCTGGAATTCATACTCTGCAAAGTCCTCTTCTTCTTTCTTGGACTTAAAAACTTTCTTGGGAGGTGGAGTTCTCTTCTTCTTCTTTCCTCCAAGAAGATGAGCATTATCTACCTTATACAAAGTTCCATCTGCCTTCAATGCTTTGAATTTTTCATACTTATCTTTCTTGAACTTCTGTTTCTTAATCACAATGTGCCTGTCACAAATACTCAAAAATTCTTCAAGTAGAGTGTTGAACACTGTTTTCATTCCTTCTTTCTCTTCTCCTTCAGGGGCAATCATGCTGATAGGTTGAGTGTTCAAGGGTTGAGCATTCACAACAGCTGTAGATTCCTTTGCATCTGTAGAATCTTTCAGTTTCTTCTTCTCTTTTTCTTGCCTCTCTTTCTCTTCTTTCTCTTGCTTTTCTTTCTTTCTTTCTTTCTTTCTTTCTTTCTTTCTTTCTTTCTTT
>JAPKLY010000028.1:1310264-1337109 GCA_026898435.1 Prunella vulgaris
TCTTTCTTTCTTTCTTTCTTTCTTTCTTTCTTTCTTTCTTTCTTTCTGATTTGAGCTTCCTTTATAGTTCTTTCCCAGTAGCCAGCAGGTTTATGTACTTGGGAGTGATGAGTCTTCACAGATGGTTGCTTTACAACTGCAGAGTTAGGAATCTGTATGATCTTCCCTTTTGTATTCAGAATTCCTTCTTGAGAGTTTCCTTTCATCTCAGTCTGTTTCTGCATTCTAGATTGTTGTTCAGCCAACCTTTCAATTACATCTTTAGACTTTGCAGCTTTAAAGTCTTTGCTCATGGATTCACCAAGTCCTCTGACTTTTTCAAGAATTTGTTCTGTCTTCTTGTCACTTTGCACTAGTTCTTTTTCAATCTCTTTTTCTAGCTTCTTTCCCCCTTTTTGCCAACATCAATATATGACAAAATTGTTGAAAGCTTTGCAAGGACATCTTTCTTCAAATCTTTATTTTCTGACACAAGGCTTATCACTTCAGATTTCATGCCTTGAACTTCCAGCTTCAATTGAAAAGAGTCATCCTTCATAAGATTAATATCTGACTGCAGATTTGTAACTACTCTAGTTTTCTGAAGTATATCTTGTCTGATCAATTCATTTTGCTTCAGTAGACTATCCACAATAGATTTGAAATTCTTTTCAAGGACTTTCTTTTCTTCCAAGCCTCTTTCTTCAACTTGATTCACCACTTCTTCCATTACTTTCTTCACTCTCTGAGAAATGATGGTATCAGGAATCAATTTAACTTGATTCAGAATATCATTTTCACATCTCCTCAGTATGTGTTCAAAGTCTTGGAGCTTTGAAACAACTTCCTTAGGTGTCATTTTTTGTAAAGAGTCACTATCTTCTTCTTCAGATTATGCTTTCTGGATTGCATCTTCCTTTCCTTTTCCAGTAGCCTTTCCAACATTTTGAGATTTGGAAGGCACCAACTCTACAGTTGTAGAGTCTTCAGTGGTAGCCTTTCTTTTGCTAGGAGTCAAAACAATCTCTGTCTTATCAATGGAGAAATCAGTCATGTAGTCATCAATGTTTTCTCTTTCCAGGGCTGAATAACTCTGTAGGGGAGGTGTTCGTTGTTGATAAATCTCATCAATTGTGAACATTGCAGGTGGGGGTTGAGTGAAAAATTGTTCAATAGGATTAAGTGAATCCTTCTCTCCTTCGTCAATTTCTCTGGTCACTTCCTCAATAACTTTTTCATCTGCAACATTATCTTGAACAAGTGGAGCTTGAACATTTATAATCTGAGCTTGTGCACCACCCACTGGTGCATCATCATCATTGCCTTCATCATCATTGTTATCAGGCTTATCCTCAGGTTCTTTGCAAGGTGATGCAGCCTTTTCAGCTTCTTTCATTTTCTCCTTTTCAGAATCAGGCTGATCATGAACTATCTCTTCAGGAATTTGAGTTGTATCTGCAACAATTGTTTCTGCAGATTCTAACAAAAGTGCTCCTTCAGCCAAAGCTACTAATCCTTCGGCTTCACAAACTTGTCCACTTCCTTCACCAAATCTCTGAGGGGTATCATTTTCACTTTCTGAACTAATTACGTCATAGTTGTCTTCTGGAAATTGAGCATCTAGATCTGTTTCTGTTCCCATTGCTATTTCCGAAATCTCAGCTGCAGATTTGGAGATTTTCTGCCTTTCAGGAACTTCAGCAACTATTTACTTTCCTTTTCCCTTATTCTTTCTCAGTTTCTCAGCAATAAACTCTTCAAAGAAGTTGGGTCTCATTAATTCATTCACGTCATTGCAATTTGTCCAGTCAACAATCCACTGGAACAAATTCTTCTCCTCAATCTTCAATTTTTCAAGTTCTTCCTTCACAAGTTTCCATTCTTCAAATTTCTGCTTTTCTTCTTCAAAGCCTTCAGTTCTCTCATCTGAAATAACTGGGTGTTGTTCAATTTGAGCTTCTTCAGTATCTTCTAACTGTACATTTGTCAAGTCTATAGCTGTAGACTTGCCAACTTCCTTATCTTCATCTTGCTTTGAATGAAACTTCTTAGCTCATCTCTCTCTATCTATATGATCCTTAGAAATAACATCTTCATCAATTAAATGTAACTTTCTCCTTACATTATTCTTCTTCTTCACAGGACTTGCTGCTATAAGTTTCTTCACTTAATTTCTGTTTTTCTTCCTTTTCTTCAGCTTTGGAGCCATAGGAGAATCCACAGCTCCTCTCTTGAAATTGGCATTCCCAATGATTCTTTGAACAATAATCGGTTGTCCAATATGGCCATTGAACAAAGAAAATCCTAACTCTTGCAAGATATAGTTTAGAAATAGGCCAAAACCTTTGTTTTTACCAGTTTTCACAACATCATTTCCAATGTTTCTTAGTAACAACTCTCTAACATCAATCTAAACTTCCTTATCTATGGCTATCATAAGATCCCACATAAGTATAGCTCCAGTATCATGAGCTCCAGTTCTACAAAGTAAACATTTATCTATAACTTCATAACGATAAACATAATCAACTGCAAGGTCATTCTTTTTAAACGTCCTCTTCCAATTTTCTGGAAACGGCTTCTTTGCAGTGAACTTTTTCCAGTATTTTTTGTCTTCATCGGCAAAGTTTAGGTTGTAATGAGAATCTCCTCCACTTCTCAAACATAGAGCTCTGCAAATATCTTCAACTTTGATATTCACACTTCTTCCTTGCATTTTAACTGATAGTTTCTTCCTTTCAACATTTGCATCAATATTTTTGTAGAACTCATAGACAATCTTATCATCATACGCTTTGGGGATATGTGTAAGACAATAATGAATTCCTTGATTCGTGATGTGTCTAGTAACACTCTCCATTGCGTCTGTAGGATGTTTCTTCTAGATCTCATCAAAATCGAACAAGGCACCTAAGATAACCTTCATTGCCATGGTGTTTGGTTTCAAGAAGTGAGGGATAGGGAGTGTTTTGGAGGTTCGAATTTATAGGATATAAAAGGATGAAGTGTCCTTTAAGTACCTTTCCTTACATAGGTTAAGACAGGGGAGGGTAATTCTGTCTTTTTGACCTAAAATTTTTTAGTTTTCAAATTTCGAACCAAAATTTATAATTAAGTCTGTCCAAAATATAACTCACATAAGAATTTAAATTCATTTAAAATGTTACACAAATTCAAACATTTTATGGATTAAAATGATGAATAAACCAAAAAGTCTGTCACTAAAGTACTGGCGTTTCTGAATATGTAGTGTTTTATTTAATTTTCAAAATTGTACAAAGTACTGTAAGTTCTCTAAATTTGCAGTTGATTTGCTTAGAATATTAAAGTCTACAATTGTAAGGAGTCTGCAGTTCGATGCCAAGTTTACAGCTGTAGAGTTAGTAACCCTACAGTTGAATGATTTTGCAGCTGCATGTTTCTTAGTGAATTTTCAAGTTTCTAAGTGTTTCTTTGCAATTTAGTGAATTTCACAGAGTCTTTTCACAATTCTAACATTCCCAAATTACATCTCAAGATTGAAAATCTTGATTCACACAAGGGTTTTGTGAAAATATCAGCAAGATTCAAGTTAGTATGAATCTTTGTCAATTTCACATCCTTTCTTTCAACATGATCTCTTATGAAATGATGCCTTACATCTATGTGTTGTAATCTAGAGTGTAACACTGGATTCTGTGTGATAGCAATAGCACTTGTATTGTCACATAATATAGTGGTTTCTCTTGCATCAATCCCATAGTCTTGTAATTGATATTGCATCCATAAGATTTGTGCACAACAACTTCCAGCAGCAATGTATTCTGCCTCAGCTATAGAAAGAGCAATAGAATTTTGCTTTTTACTGTGCCAGAGGCTACCAATCTTTCACCTAGGAATTGACAAATGCCACTAGTACTCTTTCTATCAATCTTGCAGCCTACAAAACCTGAGTTAGTGTAGCCAATGAGTTCAATTCCTCCTTCTTTAGAATACCATAATCTTAGATTTTGTGTGGATTTGACATATTTGATGATCTTCTTTACAGCATTCAAGTGTGATTCCTTAGGATTAACTTGGAATCTAGCACATACACCTACTGCAAACATGATGTCAGGTCTGCTAGTTGTAAGGTATAGCAATGATCTAATTAGTCTTCTATATTTGGTCACATCAACACTTTTGCCATTCTCATCTTTGTCAAGACTCACAGAAGGTGTCATAGGTATATTGGTAGGCCTAGAGCTATCCATTCCAAATCTTTTGATAAGCTCTTGAGTGTATTTAGCTTGATTGATGAATATTCCATCTTTCAATTGCTTGACTTGTAATCCCAAGAAGAAATTCAGATTTCCCATCATGCTCATCTCAAATTTCTCTTGCATGAGCTTAGAGAACTTTCTGCATAAATCTTCATTGGTTAACCCAAAGATTATGTCATCAACATAGATTTGAACAAGCAATATGTCATTTCCATGTTGTAATCTGAATAAGGTCTTGTCAACTACACCCTTTTTTAATCCATTTTTGATTAAATGATCACATAGGGTATCATACCATGCTCTTGGTACTTGCTTCAATCCATAAAGAGCTTTTCTAAGCTTGTAAACCATTTCTCCAGCTGTAGATTCTTCAAATCCTGGTGGTTGTTCAACATACACTTCTTCTGATAGTAAACCATTTAGAAATGCACACTTTACATCCATTTAATAGATATTAAAGTTCATATGTGCAGCATAGGTTAGAAAGATTCTTATAGCTTCCAATCTTGCAACTGGGGAAAAGGATTCATCAAAATCTATGCCTTCAGCTTGACAATAGCCTTGAGCTACTAGCCTTGCTTCGTTTCTGGTTACAATTCCATCTTCATCAAGTTTATTCTTAAATACCCACCTAGTACCAATCACTTTATGATTGTTAGGCCTAGGTACAAGTTCCCATACTTGATTTCTCTCAAAATCATTCAATTCTTCTTGCATTGCAATAATCCAATTGACATCTTGCAGTGCTTCATGAATAACTGTAGGTTCTGAAGATGAAAGAAATGTAGCAAACATTGCCTCATGAATTTGTTTTCTGGTTCTAACAGCATCAGATAGGTTTCCTATTACATGATCAGGGGGGGTGATCTTTCAACCAAATCAAATCTGGTTCAAGTCTTTGATCATTGTTCTGTGCAGTTGTAGATTCACCTACTGCAGACTTATCAAGTCCTGGTATTGGTGTTTCTACTTCAGCTTGAACATTTTCACAGACTTGTTCATCATCAATGTCTATAGATGTTAACTCATCTATCACAGTGTCAGGGCCTTTGTTGCTCAATTCTATAGGAGTTTTGATTTCAACATATGTCTGCTGACTTGTGATTGTAGAGTTGTCCGCTTTAGAGTCTTCAGTTATTCTTTCACACAGTGTTGTTCATAAAAAAATATGATGTGATTCTTCTACAATCATTGATTTCTTGTTATACACTCTGAATGCTTTACTTACATTAGAATAACCTAGAAAGATACCTTCATCTGACTTAGAGTCAAAAGTCTTGAGGTGTTCTTTCCCATTATTCAGTATGTAGCATTTGCATCCAAATATATGTAGATAAGAAATATTTGGAGTCCTTCCTTTCCATAACTCATATGGAGTCTTCTTATGATCTTTTACAATTAACCATCTATTTTGTGTATAGCATGCAGTGCTTGTTGCTTCTGCCCAAAATCTCTTAGTTAGATTTTCTTCAACAATCATTGTTCTGGCTGCCTCCTTGAGTGTTCTGTTCTTTCTCTCTGCAACACCATTTTGTTGTGGAGTTCTAGCTATAGAATACTTATGCATTTTGCTATAGAGTGAACAATATTCTTCAATGACTTAATTTTTAAATTTTGTTCCTCTGTCTAATCTAATTCTAACAATCTTCAAATTCTTTTCATTCTGAATTTTCTTCATCAATTCTGGTAGCCTTTGTAGAGTTTCACTCTTCTTTCTTAGAAACACTGTCCAAGAAAATCTTGAGTAATCATCTACTACTACTAGAGTGTACTTCTTCCCACTAACGCTTATAGGTTCTATGGGTCCAAAAAGATCCATATGCAAAAGTTCAAGTACTCTTGATGTGCTTGAATGAGTTTTGCTCTTGAATGTCTTCTTAGTCTATTTCCCTTTGACACATGCATCACATAGATGTTCCTTCCTGAACCTTGTGTTTGGTAGACCTCTTACAAGTCCATTATTCACAAGTTCATTTATGGTTTTAAAGTTAATGTGATTCATCCTTTTGTGCCATAACCAACTAACTTCATTGGAACAGTTTGGAAGAAAGCAGGTAGTCTCAGCTGTAGAGTCCCACTCTACAATGTAGACATTCCCTTTTCTAGTTCCTGTCAGTTTTGTGGTTTGGGATTCAATATCCTTAACTATGCAGGTGTGATGTGTAAAGTCTACAGTGTAACCTTTGTCACAAAATTGACTCACACTTAGCAAATTATGCTTCAAGCCTTCTACCAAATAAACATCATTTATTTGAACTTTTCCTTTGACTAAGCTTCCTGATCCTTTAGCTGTGCCACTGGCATTATCACCAAACACAACTTTGGGACCTTTGTGCTCTCTAAAATCTCGTAGCAAACTTCTATTACAAGTCATGTGTCTTGCACAACCACCATCCATGTACCATATTTCTCTTTTGGTGGTTGTAATTTGTCCTAAAATAAAGTAAGTTATTTAGAAATCCAATGCTTTGGATTTCCTCCAGTGCTACTCTTTGCAATCCAAATCTTTTTGGGAGCTGTAGAGTTGTCAATTCTACAGTTCTTGCTTGATCCTCCTCTTAGAATGTTTGAAGAGGGAGACAAACCAGACACATTTCCATTCCAGAATCTATCAAAGTTAAGTCTCTTTTCAAGATTTAGTTTGTTGAAAACTTCTTCTTCTATGGTTGATTCTGCAGATGGTTTCAGAAGCATGTTTTGCAACATGTTGGTAACATCTTCCTCAGTATCATTCATGATTTCCTTCATCTTCTGTTGTCTTCTAGGTGACAAATCCTTGAATGAATTCAAGAATTGCAAATCTTCTGGCTATAGGATTGAGTTTACAGCTTCTTCAGGGGTTGATGTTGAGCCTTTGATGAACTTTCTTTCTGGTTCAGGAATTGATTTTTGCAAATGATTCATCCAATTGCAAGGATTATAACCTATACAGGTTAAATCTTTTGTATGCCTTTGTTTAGACAACATCTTCCTCAATTGTTTGGATGACTTTCCAAAATAATCTAACTTCTTTTGAAAATAGGCATTATTTTCTTCAAGATCAGCTATCATAATCTCTTGAGTTCTGATAGTTTCCTTCAGTTCAGCACAGTCTACAGCTCTACAACTTGCTTCATTGAATAGTTCTTCATTGTCATTTTTCAGACAACTATAACCTTCTTTAAGTTCTTGTAGAATCTGTAGTTGCTTTTCAGAATCCTCTACTCCAGTTAAAAAAGATTTAACATGTTCCCTTCCAATATGATTATCTCTTCTAAGATCTTCATTCTCTTCTTGTAGTCTTCGGATTGCACTAAGCATGTCACTGGAAGAATCCTTTTCTGTTATATAACTTGATGATGAGCATACCTCTTCATCTTTAGCCATAAGACAGATTAGGGTTTTTTCATCTGAGTCTGTAGAGTCAGAGTCTTCTAAGTCTGTAGTTGACCTTTGAGAAGAAGAGGGATAGTCTTCCTGGTTTTTATCAAACTCTGAAAGTAGTGCTCTAATTCTCTCTTTGTCAAACTTTTTCTTTCTATCTTTTCTGATTCTCTTTTCGTCATCTGTATGCTTTTCAGCTTTGGGGTAGGGACAATCCTTGATGTAATTTCCAGGTTTTCTGCAGTTATAACATAAGTAAGTAGAGTTAGGTGCTGTAGGTTTCACCTTACCATCCTCCCTTGGTGTGTGCTGCTTCTTCTTAGTCCATTTGCCAAACTTCTTGAGATGCTTTATAAATAGAGCCAAGTCTTCATCATCAGAATCTGTAGCTACAAGGTTGTCAACCACTATAGCTATAACCTTACTACTGTCAGGTTCTTTTCTCCTACTTATGTAAAATTCATAAGCCTTCAGGTCTGAGAAAAGTTCAAAGGTGGATATCTTAGATAAATCCTTTGATTCTCTCATGGTAATCTCTTTCATATCCCATTCAGAAGGTAAGCCTCTAAGAACCTTCATGTTCATTTCTCTTTGTGAGTAATCTTTACCAAGTGAGTCTAGCTCATTGAGTATCTCAATGAATGTTGACTCAAACTTTTCAAGAGTTTCACCAGATTTCATCTTGAAGTTCTCAAACTTTTGAACTGCTATCATGAGTTTGTTTCCCTTGATTTGTTCAGTTCCTTCACAAATCATTTCCAATTTTTCCCATATGTCTTTTGTAGTTTTGCAGTTTTTGATCTTGCTAAACACAATTTTATCTAATGAGTGATAAATAGTGTTTTTGGCAACATTGTCAAGATTGGACCTTCTCTTGTCATCCTCTGTCCATTCCCTTCTGGGTTTGGCAATGATCTGAGCTAGTCTAGCTGACTGATCAGCTGCAGTTGAGTTTTTAAAAAACAAAAAGGATCTAGCTAGGTATTGATCAAAGCAGTGGCAAGCCAACTGCTCTGATACCACTTGTTGGTCCCTTAAGTGGTCAAGGTCTAGAGGGGGGGGGGGGTGAATAGACCTTGAGTCTAAAAACAAAATTTTCAAACTTTTTCAAAGAGGGGATTCTAGAACCTTACAATAACCTCTAAAAGTTCAAAAAACAGTTAGTCTACAAGAGGTTTTATGGACCACAAAGGATACAGTTGTGGACTAGAGAAGTCTACAACTGCAGAGTTATAAAACTTGTAAATAAAATAGTCAACTTGTAGACAAAGTATCAGAGGGATTGTCACACTAGAAAGTGTATTGAGAATACTATAATGTGCAGCGGAAAATATGTGAGTGTTAATGAAAAACAATATGAACTTAACTTAACAGCTTAGTGACTTATAGAAGTCTGCAGCTGTAGAGTTCTGTTCCTTTGTGAAAACACAAAGTTTTATGCACTTGATTTCGAAAGAATGATGAATGTAACAAATAAATAAATATGCAATACAGAAAATAAATAACAGTAAGTAAATAGACAGTATTTATAGTGGTTCAGAGTCTATGAAAAAACCTCCTACATCCACTGTTACACCACTTAAGTGCCAAATTCACTAAGAACGGATCATAAAAATCAATACAAATAGTTCCCCCTTAGAACTATGTTCACTCAGATTCCTATTCTAAAAAAAGACACTATCCTATTCACTCAGAATATAACTCACTAAGAGTTAAACAAACCTCACAAAGAGATATCTACACTCAGTAGAAAATAATAAAAAAAGGCGATGGAACAACAACAAAGAGTGATTCTTTCTAAGAAAAATCCTAACCAACTATCCTATGAATCACAATAAAAACTCTCTCTCAGAATTTGTTGGCTGTAGACTTTGCTCAAGTTGAATGCTTGTATGCGCAGGTTGTTGTTATTGCTTCCTCTGAAAACTTCTTCTATTTATAGATAGAGTGGTGTGACTTATCCGTTGGAGAATTCAATTTTGAATTCTGGATAAGGCTCCTCTCTCTCTATTGGCATGTGTGAAGTGGTCCTCATCCTTCACACAGGATAGTACTGATTGTACTATTTGTCCTTTTCCTCAGAATTCTGGCTGTCTTTGAAATAATCTTCATTATCCTCCAGAATCTTTGAAATAAACTCCTCTTAAGTATTCTTTAGTGAGTGCATAAAAGTTACACTAATTGAGTTTAAGGGTCTTCATAATCTTCATTTAAACTTGAACTTGTACTCCTTTCTTCAAACAGTCTGCTCAGTTGTAGGATCTTCAACCTTGCAGCTGTAGAGTCTTGAAAATCACAAAAACTGGCTGTAGAGAAACATTACAGCTGTAACGTCATGTCTAGTTGTAGGGTGATCAAGTATACAGTTGCAGACTTCTCTCACATAACTATAACTTTCCAAACCAATTTCCTTAGATCAAGTGTTAGATTATAAATCCATATATATATGTTTTGCACACATCAAAATCTAAACCAAGTTACTTAACAGACGTCTTCCTATGTTTTACATCACGTGGCCGTCTTCTTGTTGGTGTTTCCGCAGCTGAATTACACATTGTTCAAAAAAATAATCAGTCCTTATTACATACTACACTGTGTTCCGTATTATTAATTAGTATTTATTCCACAACATTAACCAGTTCTTGGGTTGGTGCTTTGAATACTAGGGGCTACTCTTCCTTCAAATAAACCACAAAACTAATGTCAAACAAAAAGAAATTTGAATTCGTCGTTACAATTGCCAACACCAAAATATCAAGCACTGCTAATTGAAACTATCAATCTGGTACACTATTTTACCCTAGGTACACATATCATAACATTGGACTGCAAGTCAGGCAGTCACCTGAAGGAATATTCATCAATCAGGCCAAATATACAAGGGAACTGATTCAGAAATTTGGTTGCAGCTCAAGCAAAGTAGTCAGGGTACCGATGAATACAAACACAAAGCTTGAACCTGATGAAGAAGGAGAAGCAGTGGATCAGACTACTTATTGAGGAATCATAGAGTCCCTCCTATACCTCACTGCAAGCAGGCCTGACATTACTTA
Organism: Prunella vulgaris; assembly: GCA_026898435.1. Taxonomy (NCBI): domain Eukaryota; kingdom Viridiplantae; phylum Streptophyta; class Magnoliopsida; order Lamiales; family Lamiaceae; genus Prunella; species Prunella vulgaris. The sequence continues at coordinate 1,320,901 of JAPKLY010000028.1, forward strand.
TGCAGTAGGGATCTGTGCAAGATATCAGGTCAATCCAAAGAAAAGTCACCTAGAAGCTACAAAGAAGATTCTATGATATCTCAAGGGCACTTTCAACATGGGATTATGGTACCCCTTTGATGATAACTTTGAATTAACATGCTACTCTGATGCTGACTATGGAGGATGCAAAATTGATAGAAAATCAACCACTGGGACTTGTCAATTCCTTGGAAACAAGTTGATATCTTGGTTCTCAAAGAAACAGAGCTCAGTAGCAACAAGCACCACTGAAGCTGAATATATGGCTGCTGGAAGCTGCTGTGCTCAAATATTATGGATAAGGCAACAACTGACTGATTACAATATTCAAGCCAGTGAAGTGCCCATCTTTTGTGATAACAATAGTGCCACTGCTATATCACAAAACCCTGTGCTTCACACAAGATGCAAACATGTGGATATAAGGCACCACTTCATCAGAGACCATGTAGAAAAGAAGGATGTATGCCTTGTAAAGATCCACACTGACAAACAAAGGGCAGACATACTCACAAAACCCTTGGCTGAAGCAAGGTTTCATGAGTTGTCAGTAGAGTTAGGTCTACTTGATCCTGAGAATGAGAAATGATCAGGCTACTAATTAAGGGGGAATCTTCTGATCATGTCCACTAATACTCCACTGATGTACCATGAATAATCAGATTAGTACACCATCTTGATTTCAACTGGACTGAAGAAAAGTCCGCTGATTACTCCACTGAGACAACCTCTGACTGATGGTTACTTTATTGGAAACCGCACCTGCAGCGCATTAAATGCGATAGTAAGTGTGCAGTAATATCTCGGGAGATGATTTTGAGCAGTTATATCTCATGAAAAACCTCACTTTTAACCGCCATCCTTTTAAATCTCAACCGTTGATCTTAATCCCTTCCCCTTTCCATATGTAATAATAATTACAAATTACTTGGGAAGTTAAATCACTTTATCCTCCAAATCATTGCCCCAATCTTAACCATAGATAAAAAACTTCTTGTTCAATCTCAGCCCTCCATTTACAATATAAATAACCTCCACACTTAACCATTTTACACACGATTTCATTATTACCCAGCCTACAAGCCTTCCATACTCTCTCTTCCTCAACAATAACCCTACCTCACCCCTTGTCCTTCAAACACCATGTCTCAGATATATGTTGATTACAAAGAACTTTCCAACAGCAAAAACTTTTGGTATGAACGAATAGTTTGCTTTAACCATCCCAAAGTCCTCTCTGACCCTGATCTATTCCATATTCGAAGAGCCCTTGATCTTATGAGAAATGCTGGGTTATATAGATTTCTTTTAAAGGGCCCAGAAAAATGCTATGACAGGCAGGTGCTAGAATTTTTTGTGGATATGGAAAAGAGTGTCACTTCCATCAGATCTGCCATCATGATGGAGAAAAGTGTGAAAATAGTAGACAAGAAGGGGTGGGAGGTCATAAAAGCTGTGATGAAAAGGCACAAGTTCACTCTGAGGCCGGAAGATCTACATGACATTTTTGGGTTGCCAAACGAGGGTTTGGACCCAGCAACCTACAAGCAAGGAGAGGAAGAGAAGTTCTTAAACACAATAACCAGGAAGAGAGAGCAGTATGTTACTACCTTTCACAAGAAGTTGCTAAAGCCTGAGTTTGAGGTTTTAGCAAAGATTGTTGGGAAATGTGTCCTAGCAAACCAGGGAAGCATAGAACTGGTCAGCAAGATCAAGTTGAGGCTGATGGCAGCCATTGTGGACACCACTGATAGGGTGAAGTTCAACTGGCACCAGTTCTTCATCACAAATCTGAGGGAAGAAAGGAATAAGTTGAAGGTAGTCAAGGGAAGGATGCTGGTTGAGCACAAGTTGTGCTATGCCTCAAGAGTGTCTCTTATCATTGAGGCACTCAACCTGAAATACAACTTTCCTGATACAAGGTCCTGGAACAAAGCCAAGATCCTGTTTAACTCAGAAAAACTCCTGGAGAAAATGAAGGTAGCAGCACCAGTTGGTGAAGTAAGGAGGGAGCAAACCACTGTCCCTGAGGAGTCAGGGAAGGACAGTCCTCCTGCTAACATCAAGAAGAGGGCTTTAAAGCCCAGTGAAAAAATGAGGTCACACAAGGAAGAACAGTTGGAGAAGAAAACAAAGAGGTTGGTAAATAAAGCATTCATTGAGAGCAGGGCAGTAAGCAGCAGCTTTGAGACTCCTTCTCACTCATCAGCTGAGAAGTCTACTGAGGAAGAGGATGAGGGGATGAAGTCCCCTATCCATTTACTTGCCACTACTGCCCTCAAGGGAATAGAGGAAGGGCTGGAGGAAGTGGAAGCTGATGAGAAGGAAGAATCAGAGGAGTCTGCTGAAGAAAGCTCAGAGAAGTCTGAGGACAGAGGAGGACGAGAAGCCTCAGAGGACTCTCAAAAGTCCACTGAGGTAGCCCATATCACACCCACTTTACCCACAACTGAAACCCCCACTGAAGGCTCTCAAAAGCCTGAAAGTGAAGCCAAAACACAACTCACTGTCCCTCAGGCTAGTGAAGCTCTGCCTTCACTAGAAGTAGCTGATGAGGAAGAGGTCCAGTATACTTACTTTGACTCTCTAAAGGAGGAGGCCTGCTATGAAATAGAGCAATTATACCCTGCCTTGACCTCCCATCCCACCCTCAAGGATATGTTTGAGAGGGTGAGGCTACTTGTGAAGCTCAAAGATGCCTATTTATATGAGCTTTTGGAGGCAGTGAAGGGAAAAGGTGAGGAGTTCTGGAGAAGAGAAGAGAAAAAGATACTTGAGTTTGCTCAAGTAAGGAAGGTCAGTATACTGTTGCAAGAATGGGAGTTTGGGAAGCTGGTGGCCATGAAGTTGGAGGAAGCACGTTTGTTAGAAGGGCCAAAGGAGAAGTCCACTGATGATCAGAGGAAAGATGGAGATGATCAGGGAGTCAACCCTGCTGAAGAAGGCCAAACTGAGAAAGAGGTAACCCAGGGTGGTGAAGGTCAGGCTAGTGTGGATCAGGAGATGACTCAGGCTAGTGAGAGTCAGGGTACTGAAACTCAGGAGACTAAGAAGGAGTTAGTGCCCTTCCCTGATGAAACACCAGTGGCCCAGATAGAAGGAGTGATTCAGGCTATTGTTCAGACCCCTGTAAAGCCCAAGTCAGAGGGAAAGGAGCTGGCTAGTCTGACAGATAAAATGGGAAATCTTGAAATCCTGATGGAGGAACAATCCATAGAAGCTGCTGTATTGGATGAACATCTTGATCAGGTACAGGACACCAATCTTACACTTATCACTAACCTTTCAAGCAATGTGGACAGAATGGAGATGAAACTTTCACAAGAAGTCAGGGAACTAAAGGCCAGTATAGAGCAGGAGAGACAGGCTCATACACAGGCTATTGTGGCTCTCAGGCAAGAAAATGTGGAAGAAAGAGAAAGGCTGATTCAGGCCACCATCACTGCAATGGCAGGTGGCCTGATTGAAAAGATGGATGGCTATATCAGGCAAAGGGAAGCAGCACTAAAAACAGAGATTGAAGATCAAGTAAGATAGGCACTCTCAATTCTCCCCACTCAGCCGGCCACCAACCTTATCATAGAAGAGAAGTTGCAGCCATTCACAAACTTTGGAATCAATGCTGCCTATCATCTAAGGGCCCTGAATGAGGAAACGGAGGACTGTCTCACTCACCTGCGGGTTGTGGAGCAGGATACAGCCAAGCACTCTGTGGCTCTTGCTGAACTCTCTAGGAGGGTTAGCAAGAAGGGGGAAGAAAGTTCAGTCAGAGCACTGGGTGGTCCAACTGTAGGGAAGAAGGCTGATCCGGAGAAAGTAGTGTCAGAAACTAGGCAGGAGATTGACACTTTGGTAAGAGAAGGGGAGCAGACCACTGCTGGTGAGAAAAGAAAAGGAAAGGAAACTGGAAGGGAAACCAAGTTATCAAAGGCCAGAGATAAAATTCTGAGGGATAAAAGGCAGAGGATTGAGCAGAGGAGTGTGAGTAGCTCTGACTCTCAGGCCACCAAGGGGAGAAGGTTTATGATTGACCAAGGAGAAGAGGAAGTCAGGGAGCTTCCAGTTGAAAATCTCAATCCGATTGCATCTCTAGCACCAAGTCCTCCTAAGAAGGTCTAGTCCACTGAGGATCTTTTCAGGCCACCATCACTCAGTCCCCTGGCCCAGGCAGTAAGGTCAGGGAAGTCTCTTGATGAACATAACATGGAGAAAGCTGAAGAGAAGAGGAGGCTGATGAAAAGTGGTCAACTGATAAAACCTCCACCACCAAGGAAGCCCAGAAACTCTTACTGGAGGTTGAAGGCAAAAAGAAATCAGGCTCAGGCTAGTTAGCCCATTGCAAAATATCCTTATATAGATCCTTGGGTTCCTAAGGAGATTAATGACTCCTGGGAGGAAGCCAAGAGGAGTTTGTGTACTTTTTCTATGTTACAGGAGAGTTTGGTGGAGTGGAGGCTGATGAAGTCTTTCATCAGAAAATGGTGGAAAATTGGCCTGATATGTATCCCAGGATTCTGAATGCATGGGAGGAACACAGTGGAGGTGATTCTTTCAAGGCCCCTGGTCCAATCCTTTTCATGCCTACTATTGATGCCAGTGGAGAAGTCAGGATGCAAGACTTCCTGAATGAGTGGCTGATGGTCTGTGATCAGCTTGGGTTAAGGGGACACAACAAGGAGGTAATGGAGAGAAAGATGGAGCTGAAGAAAAGGGTGTTTGCCCAATATGGACTAGAACCAACCTTTGGAAGCCTGTGAAGACAAGTGCACTGATGAAATGAGCAGATGGAAGATTTTATGTTTTGGTTATCCTTGGTCAGGGTAGTAGCTTGATTATAGTTTGATCAATGTAAACTATAATCAATTCCATATTAATGAAGTTACTATTCTTCGAGCCCAAGATAATATCTCATTATCTGCTAGGCTTATGCACCTTATTATAAATTGCTTAACTAACCTGCAGGTACTCAGTCAGGGGGAACTTCTGAAATTTTAATTTTTACTAAGTAAAAGTCTTCTGATATAGGACAATCAGGATAAGTCTTTGTTCTTATCAAAAAGGGGGAAATTGTTGGGAAATGACTTAGAAAATATTTTGATAAAATCCCAAAGACTCCCCTGATGTTTTGATGTATCTCTACGACTCAGAAAGATAGCCCAAAATGTTAGGAGGCTATGTCAAAGCTTAGAATAAAATTTTATTTGTAACAGGCTACTTGTGATAAAACTAGCCTGATGTACACTAGACTAGCCTGATGAAGGCTTAGTAGATACACCCACTGACTGAAGTATGCACCTCAGAAGACTAAGACCAAATGGTCTGTAAGGACTCCCCTGAAGACAAGTAACCTGATGTATTAAATGCCTTCAGCATTTAATAAGGAAGCAGCCAACACATAAATGAAGTATTCAATGCAGCAAAGAGAATGTTCCAAGTCACCTGATGAAAAGACAGAGAACTTCAATGCAACCGTTAGACTGGGCTGAGGAACATTTAGGACAGGCCAATGAGAAGCTGCCACCTATGTACGGATCTGACATAAAGACTGTCCTGTCAGTACCAAGTTCAGAAGCAACCAACAACCTAGGATGTCACTTTTTCCAAAGGCGGCTGCATTAATTCTAAGCAGGCATTTAATGAGCCATCAACCATTAATGCGTGGAGAGGCTGACCATCCAAAATCTTAAGAAGATTTTTGGGACGTTGGACTACAACTTTTTCACAGATTTGACCATCCAAAATCTGAGAAAAATCCGGAAGAACGTTGGGTCACCAAAATAGCTTGAATTTGAAACTATCTGTCCAACGGATAGTATTTCAAATTCAAGTCTATAAATACAAGAGTTGAAGAAGAGCCAAGCACGGGAAACCAACAAGCTCAAATCTGAAAGCTCTAAAAGTTCATACACTCAAGCACTCTAAATCTATCTAGTTTCCCTTGTACTTACATTGTTTAGAATTCAATCTTATATTAGGCTTATATTGTAATATCTTAGAAGCCTACTGAGATAACTCTATCTAACTATTGCTCTTTATTGTAAAGGGTTATCTCAACCTTAGTTGGAAACTCAAGCCCTTAAACTGAGATAGTTTCAAGGCTGTGAGTAGAAGAAAGTAAGCTGAGAAGAGACTCAGTCTGAAATCTGAGAGGACTAGGACTCAGTGACAATCCTAGAGATCAAGTAAGGTTATTCTTGATAAGTGCACCTTGGCACTCTAAAACAAGGAATTCCTGTGGTTAAGGAATTCTCCTGTTAAATCAGGAAAATTGGATGTAGGGGAGTTGAACTCCGAACCACTATAAATCCCTGTGTCTCATGTGCCTTTTGTGTGTGTTAACTACTTCAAGAGTTTTAAAATAATCCGCTGCACAAATCACTCTTTGATCAAATTATCAGTGACAATCCTAGAGATCAAGTAAGGTTATTCCACTGATATTAAGTGACCTGTGCCTTTAAGAGTCCACTGTTAAACTGAGTTTTGAAAAATCTGAACTTGCAGGTGTATTCCCCCCCCCCCCATACACCTGTCTTTGTCTATTTGGGACCAACAAGGAGTATGTCGAACGTTATGTGGACAACTTTCCACTTCTCCCTGAGTGCAAACTAATGTGGAGGGTGACACCAACTACAGGGCAAACAAAATTCAAAGTATAATCCTACACGATCTCTTAGAATTCTTCCGTAAGGACTTCTAGATTTCCTACGATATTTACATGTATATCTCCGGAGCCAAGGAGCAAGCTGACAAAGTCATCAATGTTGATACCCTTAATGCGGGATTGACCTTGCCTCTACACCCGATCATTGGTTGCTATCTCATGGATATGAATTTAGTGATCACACAGTTGACTTCGAATGTATGGAGTAGTCTACTCGCAGCCCTCACCGTCTTCGGGCTTGAGGGTACAAAAATTGTCTCACCACGGCCAAAATCAATTATGACTTATGCATCACCAGTCAGAGTGAAGAAGGCAAATGGTATTACTACCTCAAGGCACGGTCGAATGGGAAAATTTCGGAGAGTCTACCGAACAAGGTCTGGGGTTGGAAGGAGCAATTCTTCTTCATAGGGAAAGATTGGCGAACCTCCACAAACTATGAGGATCGTGAGGGTTGAACTCTATCCCCAGAGGGATATGGCGACATACGCCGTAGATGTTGAACTTGGTGTAAGTGTGTCGAGTAAGATGTACTAATCTAAATATCTTTCTTTTTTCTGTAGGTCCTAAAGTCCAAAGGTGGGGGCGAACTACGCTCTCCGAAGAGTTCAAGTATATTTCAATCGTCGTTTGCTATCGTAACCGAAACGATAGGACAGTCGAGTTCTGAGTAACGTGAAGAATACATGCTGATAATTTTAACATCACGTGACTCTCACGTGCCAATGGTGTTCGGTGGTTAGAGTGACGCGTGACTTTCATACGCTTGCAACGAGACCGGCGCATGCCGGTGCATATCGATATATGCAGGTGTGTATTGGTGTGTACCTACCTTTTTCAACATGTACAGACTTATTCAAGTGTGTGGCTGTGCATTCTAGTGTGTTTTACTAATACTTTTTCTTTTACCTTTTTTGGCTTAGTGTTGGGTTAAATTATTATTTTCACTTGAACTTCATAACATGTAGTGACTTTTAGTTCTTTATTATCTATAACATGTTGGGAACCAATATTAAACTTAATAACGAATTTGCTTAATGCACTTTGAGAAATTGGTTTCTTAGTGTAAGTGGGAGCTAAAAATTCATGTGTTGAAGTTTGACTAATAGTTTTATGTTTGTTGATTCCTTTTTTATTTTTTATTTTTGGTATGGCACATAGAAGAAGAACTTTTACTGCTGATAAATTCTAGGACTAGAAATGATGAATTACATGAGTTCATGAATTATAAAATGAAGCCCCACCTCAACTCTAGAGAACATAAAATAATTTTAAAAGAACTGTACCTTCAGTTACTTTTCCTCACTGCAAATCGACTCATTCCAACAACATAAGCACATGAAATTTGAAGTCCAAAAACTTGGGCTAGAACACTTACTCACGATTTACAAAGAGTTTACAGGGATAAGTATGCTTCTTACATTGAAAATCCTTTTGAATATCAAATTATACGTGAAATTGATCAAGATTTAGAAGAAGAAAATAGAAAACAAGATTCCAGAGCAGCTTACTACAGGATGGGAGTACTTTTGACGGTCCTATTTTCTTATATTAACTCATCGAAGTAAAAGTCGAATAAAAAATTCTCACTCGGATTATTTTGCTCGAACTATCTCCAATTCTGAAATTAGACGATCCTGGAATAAGTGATTATATTTTAGGGATCTCTAATTATATATATGGACCACTTGAAATTGAAACGGTGATATTTAAATTATTTTGGTTTTTTTTTTATAAACATCGAACTCCCTTCTTGAATATTTTGAATATGTTTTTGCTTCCTATTTCATATTATTATACATGATTTGGTGGTATTCTTGTTATTTATTTATTAAATACTTGAACTTAAATTATTTTATGTTTTGATATAACATCTACTTACTAAGATGCATGGAAAGATTGATGATTGATAATTTTAAGCAATTGTTAAAGGTCTTATCATTTATCATTTTATTATATGTATGTGTTTGCTTAACATAAAATGAAAATAATGCATGATTGAATTAACTTCTAGAATCATTTTTTTGAGAAACCAGAAAATGGCATCAAAAAATATTATCGATGAGTTAAACAAAGGGAAGAAGCTAAACGGAGATAATTATGACCCCGAACATTATAAAGTCTGGAATGCACTTGATATGCACGAAGTTTGGACATTGTTAATCATGTCATGGTGGATCCTGAACCATGAACTAGAAATCAAGGGAGAAGAGACCGGAAAGCCTTTCTTGCATGAAAAAAGGAAAAATTTCACGGAGTGTGGCATCTTGGTGAGCTTAGTGATAGATGAAATGATCCATGAATTTGAACAACACCACACTTCTCGTGATATCTAGGTGTATTAGAGGGAGAAGTATGGTTGAACTTTTATCACGCATCTAAGGCAGCTGACGATTAAGTTCGATACTTATAAAAAAAGAGTTGATCACAATATTAGACAACATCTGGGGAAGATATCTAATATTATCAAGGAACTTAAGACTGTTAGACACGTTCTCTCTGATGAACAGCAGATCGAAGCCTTGATTCACTCACTTTCTGATCGTTGAAAATACTTAATGGTTAATTTGATTCATAATGAAACTATCAAGACTTTCGGAGATACAGCTTGACATGTGGAGCTAGAGGATGAGAGGCTTAGAGCTGTCAAGCCACCATCTGGTATTTTCCTTACTAGTTCTAGTTCAAAATAAGCTTTGGGATTCAAAACCTTCCTCACAACCTGAGGGGTTTGGTGTTCTGATTCCAACTAAGGATTGCTCTAGCAATACAAAACAATGCTAACTATCAATCTAAGCAAGTATAGAGTGAATCCTACTACAACACTAGGAAAATTTAAAATTTCAGAGTGTTGTTCAAAGTATGCTTTGAGTGCTTGGATTCTTGAGAATGCTTTCGCTTGGAAATTTCCCGTAACTTTGAATGGGTGCAAGATCCTCTGTATTTATAGGCAGATTTGAAATAGATCTGTTGGAGGAGATCCACCCAAATCTTCCTATATTAGGGTTGTTGCAGGCTAGATGTATTAGTTGACCTTTTTCCAATGCTTAATTTGGAAAATTCTGTCCCCCCGCCTGCAACACTGAGACGAATTGAATGTCGCATTAATTGCTGCGCAGACTTCGTACATGCGTGTCGACTGTCGATTGGCTCTCCGTACAAACGGCTATTTATTGACTGACACTCTGTCCTTCCTCGTACATTTAATCTCCGAGTTTTTTGTCATTTACTCAGGATAAATGTTTGTCTTTAATGGAATCCACTGACATTCTCTTTGTCTCAGGTGTTAACATAAATGTCAACTTATCACATAGCATAGATAACCTTTTTGCTTCGGACTTACATGTATCAGTAAATGATACAATACCCAAGTCAGGTTTTATGAGCATCAAGCTTAGCCTAATAGGTTACTTTTTCCCTTCACTGACTAAGTTTTGACCTGAGCATGCTTAGTGTACTCAGTAGAAACATCAGTCAGTGGAAACTTCCTGATTGTCTTCAGGACGAATCTTCAGGTCTACGGACTTCAGCTTCAGTTCAAGTAATCTTCAGACTGACTCTGACCTCTTCAGGGTGAATTGCATATCTGACCTTAGGCAATTGAGTCGACTCCAATATTCTTCAGTCTTCAACACGTTCCCCCTGAACTGAATCCCTAACCTGACTAATCCTGATCTAGACAATCCTGATAACTGTAGTTAGGCAAATCATCAGGGGTTTTGAGATCTAATCAAAATATTCAGATTGTTCCAACATTATGGATCCACAATTTTCTGTGTTTTGACCCATATTTATATCTTTTTTTTTTTGTAAATTTTACAATAGAATATTTTATATAAGTTTACCTCTAATTTCATATTATAGACAAATATTACGTGAGAACTATTAAAATTAATATTGCGTTCGTAATAGTTAGTTCCGATTTTGACCAAATAATTGTAAATTAAAAAGTAATATTGCATTCATAATTCTATTAGATAAATGTGTCGATTTTTTTATACCTGCACAATTTTTATCCCCCCTCCCTCTCACAGTGTATCTAATAAACATAAATGTTACGCAGGACAAAATACGTACGTGTGGTAGATACGCTTGAAAAACTGCAACTGTGCTAATCAACGTGCAGACAAAATTCAAATTGCCCCTGGAGTATGCGGTAATTATTTTAACTATATGTTCTCTCGTAAAATGCAAAATTAGATATTAATTATAAATTAAAATTAAGTTTATTTTATTATATAATTAATTAATTGTTTTTTATTGTTTTTTTAATTTTATATTATTACATAATTTATATGAGATAATATTATTTAATTAATAATATATATTTAGATTTTCCTTTAAACTAACAAAATAATAAAATTTTAAAAATGATATTAACATTGAATATATTAATAATTTTTTTCTTAATCTCAAGTATTTAAATATATATATCAAAATTAATAAATAAATATTTTTAAAATAATAAAATATATTTTTTTAAATATGAATATTATTTTATATATGAAATATGGATGTGAATTAAAAATTAGAAAAAGACGTTTAATCTGATAATAGAAGAGATGCAACAATTGAACTGAATAAAAGTTTACACCTTCAATGTGTTCACTATTGCATAAACACTCAAATTTTTTACATGTATTTGAGATATATAGCAAAAAAAAAATATATATTATATATATATTATGTGACTTAACTAAAAACAGAAATTAAAGTGTGACGCATATATAAATAGTGGAGTAATTAATATGCTAGTAGGTAGAAAACAATATTAATATTTTATTATTTTATATATTTTGGTGGGAACCTGCGGAGAAACCACTTCTGTGTTATTATATATATATATATATATATATATATATATATATATATTAATTAACTAGTTTTTTTTAGAGCAAGTATTTTAAGTGCATGCAAAAATAAAGCTATTAAGACAGTCATCCACAATAATTTGAGACTCCATCTAGAGCCCATTGAGTTTATAATATTAAGATGGTATTTGACTAAATTTATTTTAAATACATTATAATTAGCTCTAACATCTTATAAATTTTTTAGAAAAGAAATAATCATAGGTTAATACAAAAATAATGAACTATTTTCAAATAGATACAATTTTTTTGCATAATAGTGTAAATATAAGTTGAATAATAAAGTTATTTTTTTTGCATATTGTACTAATCTGAAAATAATGCTTATTTTTGTACCATTTCGTAATTGACCCTTTTTTATAATTTAATCTTAATGTAAAATAAATTTTTTATGTGAAGGTAGAGATGTGGGAGGAATGGTGGGGTTCGGTGTGGGGCGGGTAGTTTGGAGTGTCGATGGTGAGGAAAATAAGTTGGAATATATCAAAATATTTTTTTATAGCTTATAAATTGTAAGATCTTATAATTTGTCAAATACTCTTCGTCCCAAGGTTACATTCACACTTGCTTTATTTGGACGTCCCAACTCTATTTTCACACACCTAAAAAAGGAAATTTTTTACACTCATAAAAGTCAATAAAGTACATTTTTTCTTATTTTATTATTTAACTTTACACTCACATACTCATTTTTCTTGGTACGTATGCCCAGGATAACTACGAAAGCAGTCATGGAACGAAGGAAGTATCTTATTTTATCAAATACTTTGAGAGTGTTTATAAACTGTTTTAAAGAGCATATACGCGCAGCCAAACACCCACTTAAAATGCATGGTAAAAAATATATAAGTTGGCTAACAATCTATAAAATCTAAAATTAAACTTCTTTCCCCAACTTATTTTCCTAAAATTTACTTACTTTTCTTTTTAGTTTGTCCCTCAAAAGGTTGCACACTCAAAAAATAGAAATATTATTTTAAATCATCATCAATAAAATCTCTATCCTATATATTTTACTCATTATATTTAATTTTTCTAAAAAATTTGCTCCAAAAAGTATTGCAAATTTTTAGGTGTGGAGGTAGTATTTAAAATAAATTTAGGCAGAGGAACCATTTGCCGTAACAAAAGTAATTGAAAACGTATATACATGCATCATGTCATGCATGCCTATATATAAATGAAGCCTGTCCTCGACTTTCACAAAATAATTATAGTTATGAGTGGGGAAGAGCCAAATAGTAGAGTGTTTGTTGTTCCATTATCGATATAATTAGATGAAGAATTGGATCATCAGTTGAATTCGGGGTTTGAGATTAATGCCTTAGAGCAAGCTGATGTTGCTCTTAATTTATCACAGCAAGACAGCTGCTGCATGCACGACACAAAAAGGAAGCACTTTATTATGCAAACCAACGTGATTAATTAATTAATTACCTAAATCATATATATTGATTTTTAATTTCTTCTTCCAAAATTAGAATAACTTTCTATCCAAACACTACCTTACCGGCCCTGTCCTCTAATGCTCTTGTTTATCTGCAGAAAGGAGGAGGAGGATGATGATGATGCAAACTGCAGGCGACACGCGCCGTAAGCTGTACCAGACGGTAACCACAACTACTTATAACTAAATCAAATTTCATATATCTCATATCACAAGATTCACAATACTATATATGTCGGAATATGCCAGATTTTTATATTTATGTAGCATGATATTGCAATAAACTTAGATAAATAGAGCAAGCATGCATGCATTCATATATTCTGGCTCAAAAATCGATCGTTAATTAACAGACTTCTTTTCACGTCAATCTTGAATTAATTGTTATTTTTTTTACTTTTGATCAATTGTACTTCTTTTCACGTCAATCTTGAATTAGTCGTTATTGTTTAACTTTCTATCAGTCAACAATTTTAATCGTTAAAATATGAGATTAGCAACCGATTCAAAAGCAGTCATTAATCTCATTCACTAATTTGATAACATATATTATATATTTTTAGTAATTAAGAAAACAAACAAAAATATCTAAATTTGAGAAATGAAATCTCTTTTACATTATTTTCGGAAAAAAATCTTCTTGTTTACCATAAATTGATTGACAAAATGTGGCCATTATTTTGCCACTTTTTAAGATAATTTTTTTTCTTTTCAAAAATTGGTAAAAAAGATTTTGTTCCTATAAAATTTGTACAAATAAATAATTTTTTCTTATTAATTAATTTTATACGTTCAAAATTATACTTGGCAGGCAGACCACATATAATACCTTATTATGATCTTTTATATTTTGGATATATAGTAATGTTGCTTGGTTCGACATATAATTTTAATATGGTTCTACAGTATATATAATAATACGAACTTGTCCTCCCTAATACGATTTTTGTTTACAAAAATTGTACCACCTACAATTTTTATTACAGATTGTGAAAGAGATATTTACCAAGATACCCTTCTTCTTCCTTTTACCGACATTGAAAAAGGACAAATTAATATCATTCATATTTTAACAATCTTTACAATTTTGAAACGAAAATAGTATAAATTAATACAATTTTTTTCTATTCAGTATATCAAATAACCAAATTTATAAAATCAGTACTAAATTTATACACCTATTATTATTTTTTTTTAAATTAAAAATTCTACCGAATATAAAAGAGTTAAAATGAAAATAATATAAATATCATTAAAAAATTTATTACTATAGAGCTAGTGATTATTTTTTATTATTTTATTTTTATAATTTTATTTATATATAATAAATAATTAAATAATATTAAATATTATTAATTAATAAGAATCCATTTGAACGAAGAGAATGGTGCTTGCACGTGGAAAAAGGCGGACACGTGCTGCAAAATTAAGCAGAACATCGTATGTAGTCACTGTCCATCAAATCAATATGTTTTTCTTATTATTTTACTCCCGTCCCACAGGAATTTACACATTTTTTTTATTTATTCCACACAAATTTGCACACTACTAAAAAAGAAAATATTGATTTACGTGCACACTCACAAATTTTTACACATGTTTACCCATATACCACTACTTTATATATAAAACATATTTTTTCCTTAAAAAATGTGTCGTCCCGTAGGGTGCAAATTCCTACTGGACTGAGGGAGTACATAAGACTCTATTTAATTGGACAAACACTTATATACAAATTTCTACGGGTCAAAGATCCGTAGAAATATCCATTTTTAAAAATTCGCGGGTCTAAATCGGGTCGGGCCGAATTTGAGTATTTTTTTTCAAAATTCGCGCAGTTTGTGGTTTTTGCTCCCAGGTATGTTACAGTTGGGGCAAATGCATGTTACTTTAAGGCAAAACGTGTGTTACAACCAGATTAAATGTTGATTTATACACATATTCATTTATTTTTGTAGAAGTAAATATTTTTCATGCAATGTAACACATGTATATGTTACATTGTATGTTTAGCACATATTTATTCTTAATAAAAATATTTTATCCTATAGTAACACATATATGCTCATATAATAACACAAATTGAGGAACAAATATGTGTTACAATTAGAGTAAATATGTATTACTGTAAATTTATGTTACAATTGGAGTAAATTTGTGTTACTGCAAATGTGTGTTACATATAGAGTACATGTGTGTTACAATTAGAGTAAATGTGTGTTACTGCAAATGTATGTTACAATTAGAGTAAATGTGTGTTACTGCAAATGTGTGTTACAATTAGAGTAAATGTGTGTTACTGCAAGATCAAATTTGTGTTACTGTATGCACAAACAATTTATTTATCCTTATAAAAATATATATTATATTTTATATAACATATATAAGGTATTAAATGATGTATTAAGTACATGAATAACGTATTATTAACATAAATCAACAAAGAGAATAAAAAATAAATTAAGTAACACATATTTATACTTGCAGAAATACATATTTTCTTTATATGTACTTGAAAAGTACAAAAAAATAAATTTTAAGAACTTGTAACACAGATTTTGCCTAATTGTAACACTCTTTTGCCCAAATTGTAACATACCTGTGAGCCAAAAAACATATTATTAACATAAAACAACAAAGAGAATAAAAAATAAATTAAGTAACACATATTTATACTTGCAGAAATACATATTTTCTTTATAGTTACTTGAAAAGTACAAAAAATTAATTTTTTAAGAACTTGTAACACAGATTTTGCCTAATTGTAACATGCCTTTGCCCAAATTGTAACATACCTGGGAGCGAAAAAACCTAGAACTACAAGTTGCGCGAATTTTGGAAAAAAATGTCCAAATCTTACACGACCCGGTTTAGATCCGCGAATTTTTCAAAAATGGATATTTCTACGGTAGAAATTTGTACACAAGTGTTGCTCATTTAATTGCTTTAAAATTTATTCATAGTATCATATTCATATAATTATTATTGTATGTATTTATTAATTTAAGAGTCTATTTGCTTTAAAATTTATTCATAGTACCGTTGTTGATATGGCGAACTAACACTATCGACGTGGGGCAATTACGCAAGGCTTAGCAGGTCGCCAGGACCCACCAGGATCCTGGAAGATGCAGAGCTCGCCCACATGGAGGTAACCTACAAGCGGAGCTCGCCCAGAGCTCGCCTTTTATCCCTGGGAAGGTCTCGCC